>VYXH01002896.1:138743-180589 GCA_013397275.1 Burhinus bistriatus | reverse complement strand
CCCTTACACGTGATGGAGCCCTGCTGTCCTGGAGATGGCTGAACACTTGCCTGCAAATGGGAAGTAGTGAATGAATTCCTTATTTTGTCTTGCTTGCATGCAGAGCTTTCACTTTGCCTATTAAACTGTCTTTATCTCAACCCACAAGTTTTCTCACTTTTACCCTCTGATTCTGTCCCCCATCTCACTCGGGGGGAATGACCGAGCAGCTGTATGGTGCTGAGCTGCTGGCCGTGGCTAACCCATTGGCACAATTCCTCCACCACACGTCAATTTTGGAGGAAGGAAGGAAGACATGCACACATTAAAATCAAAGTGCTCCAGGTTGAACCTCTTTTCCACAACTTCTTGCTGACATGTTCTTTGTATTTTCCTTCTCAGTGTGGACTCTTGTACAGAATGAAAGTGTCCTGGTTTGAGGTAAAACAGGACCAATTTTGTTCAGTAACTTTACTTTTTAGCTAGGCCTCTTCTAACTGCTGAAATTAACTTGAAGTGGAGCAGGAGAGCGAGAGCATCTGTCATTCCGCCTGATTGAGCTGATATCTGGCCCAAACCACAACAGGAAGAAAACATACTCAAAGTCATAAGCCTGTCTTCCAAAAGGAGATAACATACTTGTGGGGGGAGGAAGGGACCTCCACAGCTATGAGGCTTTTTTCTGGTCCCTTGTCAAGTCAGTGGGTAATATCTGCTGGTCCTGCCATAATAGGCTTTTTATCAAGGCTTTCTTCCCAGTGTCCTTTTGTGTTTCTTTTTGTTCCCTGGGATGATTCTTTCCCCCTGTTTTTTCAACAGCTGTCTACTATATTGGATGCAATACCATTCTATGACCTAAATTTGGACAGAAGTGAGTGCTTTTAACTCAGAGTGAGTCCAGGCCTTCCCTTCTCTCAGATCAATTATCAGTTGCTGGCAAAGCAAGCCCATTCAGCTAGACCATGACAGCTATGAATATGGTCCCCTTGTGACTAGCTGTTGAGATCAATGCTTGCAGCAGCAACTGCGACTGATACTTAGCAGATTGCAAATTAAAGCTTGTGTCTTGCTGTAAGCCTCTCTCCTGACCCTTGATTGCTAGCTTGATTCATACCCTTAACGTATGTAGTTTTTGTGTCTTAATATTGTATGTCCTTAATGCATAATCCTCAAAGCATATTCTGTTTGCAGGCCTCATCTTAACCTTAAGCAGGGTTGACCATGTCTCAGTTCCTTCATTTTCTTGATGGATAGCTAAGTTCACTTAGCTTGTAAATGCTTGGTCTCTAGCACATCATTACTGAGAACAAAACTTAGATATTCACTGTTCAGCATGGTTATCTGGTCAATGCTTGGGGGATTTTGTCAAAAAAAAGTCTACTGTCACATTTGATTTTCCTCTCACAGACAAGCATTCATTAATTCAGCGCAAAGCACGGGCATGTCTCAAAGTCTTGTTAAGATTTTTATTTAGCAGTAGGGCAATTGAATCAAGACTCCATCCACCTCTGCAAATGTGTTGTGATTATGTGGTCTCCAGCCTGTCAGAAGCTTACAAAACATTTTCTAATCAGGGAAAGGCAACTCAGGCAATTTTCTCTATTTTAGCTCTTGTACCGCCAGGTCCTGTGTTATCTGACACTTTATTTCTCTCATGAGAAAGCCTGATGCATAGAAAACTATGTAAAAGCAACTCAACCCATGTGTTTTTAGGTCCTTTCCATGTTATGCAATGCTATTTTTCATTCTTCACCGTGGTTTTTTTACCTTCTTAATATGCTAAAGGCCAGCATCTCACATCTGGACCTTGACAGGCTGATCTTGATAATGTGAGAGCTATGCCCTTCGTTTTGGCATATGTTTAATAGCTATGAACATCACAAATGAAATATGATGTGTATACTCACCATTGCCCCAGCTGCAGGAAACTTCTTGTCATTCCTCTCTGCTGTAACCTTGCAGTCTACAAATCTATTTGGAAGTTGCCTAGATGGTTCTGCATTTCTGTCTCATGAAATATCTGAACTGTCATTTCCTTTTAGGTTTTATCTGTGCAAGTACAGTTATCATGAAACTTGCCCGTGAACCACAGTCCAAGAGATCCAAGCCCTTTATTTATTTTCAGAAGAGAATATACATTATCAAGGATGAGGGAAATTCTAGACACCTGGAAAATGGAAATCACGGTGGCCATCTTTGAAAGGATGGAAGGGGAGAAGAAGACAACCAAGGGAATTACACTTAGCCCACTCTCCCTTCCTAGAACTAGACAAGGCTAAATTACCTATGTGTAAGCACTAGAAAATATCAAGGTAATGAGCAATGGCTGGCATTAATAAATCAGAACAAATCATGTCAAATTACCCTAGTCTTCTCTACATGAGGAACTTTCTGAATAGGAGGAGGTCAGTGAGCTCCCAGAGGAGGGTCCAGCGGGTCCAGAGGAGGGCCACAAAGATGATCAGAACGCTAGAGCACCTCTCTTATGAGGACAGGCTGAGAGAGTTGGGGTTGTTCAGCCTGGAGAAGAGAAGGCTTCAGGGAGACCTTATAGCGGCCTTCCAGTACCTAAAGGAGGCCTACAGGAAAGATGGGGAGGGGCTTTTTACAAGGGCATGTAGTGATAGGACGAGGGGTAATGGCTTCAAACTGGAAGAGGGTAGATTTAGAATAGATATTAGGAAGAAGTTTTTCACTCTGAGGGTAGTGAGGCACTGGAACAGGTTGCCCAGGGAAGTTGTGGAGGACCCATCCCTGCAGGTGTTCAAGGTCAGGTTGGATGGGGCTTTGAGCAGCCTGGTCTAGTTGGAGGTGTCCTTGCCCGTGGCAGGGGGGTTGGAACTAGATGGTCTTTCAGGTCCCTTCCAACCTAAACCATTCTATGATTCTGCGTGATATGTCTTAAATTTAGTAATACCTTTGTAAGTACAAAGATATAGTCTGAATACAACTTCCGTAAGGTAGGGTTATAGTCTACTTTTAATCCTCTGGTTTGAAAAACAGAAAAATTATCATTGGTTCCTGTGGGTTTTAGGAAAGGGCTAAAGGAGACCTGATAGTATCGCTAATTCCATGTTCTCTATGGAAACCAATGTGAAAGTTCTTCAGCAGTGATAGTTATGCTGACTTTAATTTTCCTCTATCATTCAATTTAAAGTATCGAAAGCAGCAACCCAAGCTGAAATGAAATTAGTCTTGCACAAGCAGTGCACTGGGCAGGTGTTGCTGTGAAAAACAGACTTTTGAACAAATGAGAGTCCAGGAGTAGGCCGTAAATTGAAATTATTGTTTAGCTTTAATAGCGACTCCTTCCAAAAGTGTAATGCAATGAGATTCAAAGTTAAATCATCTAACTGGCAGATTAAAACCTTTTGAAAGTTTCGAATAGTATACAAAAATCTAGTGAAGCTGCTAAATGCTCCTGCTACTAAGGTAGACCATGAAGTTTATTGACAGGACAAAAAATGCTGCTCCCTCCTGAAAGGAACTCCTACTTTATGAATGGTATTTCAGTATCCGTGTGGGTCAAGGTCTTACCTGGAAATTAGGCATTCAGGAAGGTGACAGTGTCTAATCCCTCAGTGATGGTTCCAAACTGAACTTTCTTAGCTGAGTTATTATTATTGCTAATTATAGTAGTAGGTCTAATGGGTAATATTTATGTTGTGTTAATCAGCAGTATCAGTCTCCGTATCATTTGGTAACTGGCTTGCCTATGTGGGTAATTTTTCTTTTGAGAAAACAGGAAAGCTAGAATCTAATAAGTTTCTTTTTTACTACTTTTGAATGTGTTTGATATTAAAGATGTTTTTCTACTCAAAGAGAGATTGTCAGTGACTAATAGAACCAATTACTTTCAGAATTGTGTCCACCAATTACTTTTCAAGTGATCGCTAGTCAATGATCAGTTGGTTAGGAAACATCTTTAAATGATTTAAAGAAAAAATCATCGCATAGTTGTTCTGCATTCCAAATTCTGTGCATATAATACTCTTTAGTCACTGGTGACATTTACAGCAGTTATGTTTTGGTCATGTTTAGGTGAAGCATCCTTTGTTCGGCAATGGATAGGACTGGCTTAAGATTTTAGGGGAACTAAAAATGGTGTTAATCATCTAGTTCACTGGAGGTTTTTACTCTAGTTGGGATTAAAGAATCTTTTTGGAATTTTTTTTTCTCAACTTAGCTTTGTGTCATGTAGTGCAGTGATCTAGTAAATGCTTAATATAAAAGCAGAGAGAATTACATGTCCTTGATGCAAATAGATGCAAATTATTAAGTCCTTATAACAGTTCAGACTGTTTAATAATTTCTCCACAACAAAGTCCAAGGGAAAAAAGCAAGACACATAGGAATCCACCAATCTTAATTTAGCCCTGTGTAACTAAGATGGAAGAAGGCTGGAATCTGCTTAAATATTTTGTTGAATTAAGGTCTTTTGCTAACATAACTGAAGCCAATTTCTAGTACTAAAATTTTCCAAGAGAGGGAGGAATGGAAAAAATACAGAGGACGACTGGGAATATCTCCCTGGCAGGTGGAGCTACAAAATCCCACATAGAATGTCAGCACAGCATTCCTCATTTTGAACAAACTTGACTATATTCAATAGAAATGTTAAAAAACATTGATCAATCATTTCTTGCTTGTGTAAAGGCAACTTCATGAAGTCCAGCCTATGCACAGTGTTTATTTGCTAAAGGAAAGCATTTGCACAGTTTCAGTTGTCTTCAATAGCTATGTAGTTTTCGAGAGCCATAAGGATGCACTGCAATAGTCCTCTTTCTGTTTTAAGTCCAGAACGTAATGTTGCTTACCCAGATCCATGGGCAAGGGTCAAAATTTTCCATCCCAAAGTGCTAAAATAGGAGCCCTGTCAAAATTCTGATTAAATTCAATATGAGGCCAGGATTTTACCTTTATCTGGATGCCATGGGATTTCTCCTTTATACTCTTTTTACACTTTCTACTTTTCCCAAGTAAAAACATAGTTATTAGGATACTACTTCTTGAGAAGAATCTCATGACAAATTTCCCTGTGTGTATGGACAGACATCTGTGAGCACTCAGAAGATCTCATTTGATTATTGTTTTCCAGTTCTAATACATCAGCACACTGTTATAATAAAACTAATTTTTTTAATCTTTTTCTAATTTCACTTTTCACTGAGTATTTTCTAAAGCACGAACAGTGTTTGTTCATAGGAGGCAGACCTGACCCTGCACTCCAAGTCTAAATAACACAATGTTTTGGTACAGTGTAAGCCTTGTCTGAATTACTACAATTTGGACCCATCCCTCCTGTGCATAAGAAAAACAGTTTTGAAACACATGCTTCATATGTCCTAAAATCTGGGCTGGTGGCCTTTCAAAGTAATATGCACTGTATTTCACTGTAGAGTGCATTCGCATGTTAAAAGCAATATAGAAATATAAAAATGTCCTCGCAATACCTCTATGACGTAAATAAAGTATCCTCTTTTTTCATAAATGGAAATATTGAAGTAGAAAGTCAAAGGATTTGACCCAAGTTACAGAGGATAAGCATGCCAGGATTTATGACTTTGTTTCTCAAATACAGGAAAAATTTGCCCTGGAAAGACTGGTGTGTCTGTGAGTGATACATTGGGGTTCTTCAGCAGGAGCTTCCTTCTTCAGCAAAAGACTGAGGTGAGCTACTCTTCCCAGGGAACTTCGAATCTTCGTTACAACAGATCTTAACTACACTTTCACTATAGTTCACTGCTGCTGAAGGATCCTCTTGCTGGTGTCAAGCCCATATATAACGAATGGACTGTAGGATCAGTGTATAAAGCTGCAGATGGCTCCTATAAACACTCTCACTTATCCTCTGTTCCCGATGATGCATAAATCACTAGCTCCATCTGCCTGCTATTTCTTTCAGCATCTTGGACATTATAACTTATTAGGAGGTGTCAGGGAAACTCATTCCAGACTGCAAGGGTTTTGCCAAAAAGCACAAGACGCTGCACTTAACCCTCAAGAAAACCTATGTCTCAGCATTTTGCTGATCACTGCATTGCAGGAAGAAATGGCTGCTTTTGTACTCTTATCAAGGTAGAGAACAGGCTGTTTGAAAGCCTGGGGTGTCAGGCAGGAAATCCTCATTCCCTATTTTTCTGTGCTTTACAGTGAGAGAGCTCATGACGAGCTCATATCCTGACAGATTTCACCGTCATTTGGTTTGGCCTGGAGTCACTTGCAGTCACCCCTGTGCTTGCCTGCTTACTATAAATAACATACTGTCAGAAAAAAAGAATTCACAGCTTCTTACTCTGTTGCTGGCAACAGGAAGCTATTTTCATGCTGCTTGTTAAGTATTTTGGGCTTTGGCTTGGATTTCTGCAATCATGTCTAGAATAAATGACATTAAATGCAGATTGGTTGTGCTACATGTTGAGTTTTGTTCAAGGAAATTTTTACTTGGAGCAGGGGTGCAAGACTCCAGGTGACGGAAATACCTAAAATTGTCTCAGTTGCAGAGAAGCATTAATATGGGATGATGTAGTCTGAGAGAGAAAAGGCTATAGGAAAAAAATAGGGTGTGCAGAAACCCTTAGGGTTTGGGAGGAAAAGAGCTTGTGGGTGAGAGGAAGACATCTATAGAGGGAGCAAGGGGAAGCAGAATGGCTGTGAGAAACAGTGACTCTAACTTGTTGATTTGGTAAGGGTAGGCTCAGGTGAGAATTCTCATTTCTACTGATGGGTGCGGTTTTTTCCTAATTAAAAAGCTTTACAAATTGTTAATGATGGTGACCTTTTGAACATGATTTGGAAACTGAATAAATGTTTCCAGTGTCTGAATGTTATTACTAGCATATGTTACCTTTGCAAATATCCCTGTTTTGATCTCTGAAGGCCCCTATTGTTTACTTACTGTTGCTCACTGTTCGCTTATCCCCAGGGCAGGTACGTCCTCTTCGCTGTGTCAGGCAGGAGTCCTGATCCAAAAGAGTAATTGTACTGGGTGAAGACTGCGTCTTGCCACATGCACACGATGAAACTAAACAGCACAGGCAACTTTCTCTTGGTCATTTCCTGGCTTTTACTGCATTTCTCAAGCACTGATATTCTTCTAATGCCAGTTTTTGGGGATGTGTGGCCCTGCATGCATAAACCTGAGCGGTGCTGAGATTCCTGAGTGTCTCAAGGAACAAGAGCTATCAAACAGTTATAAACCAAGGATATGCTTACAGTCATTTCACTCACAGGCCTATGAGAAAAAAAAATACATTTTTCTCTAACCTTTGTTTCCAGAATGATGGAACTGATATCGGTGGATTCCCCAGAAGTCTTTTTGGCTATTTAGATCAAGCACTATCCGGTGAGATATTTCAAGTCTTATGCATACACAGAATTCAATGACATTTTTAGAAATTTGTTAATTATACCACTGCAGGCCAATTCACAGGCAGCCCTAAGTTGTTTTCTATTTCTCAAGCTGGTTATCCAAATAACTGATAAAATAACGTGGGTGTCTGTATAGGGGTGTTACATTAGATAAGCCAATTTAAGGCATAATTTAGCTGAAGTTATAGAGGTGTGTCTGCAGGCAAGATTCTAGTGTGTATTTTCTGTCCTCACTCTTTGTTACTCAAACAACATAAGAATTAGCTGTTCTAGTTCTTCCAGTTTTTATTTCTACATCTTTCCTGCATTTTCTTGCAATACAGTAGCAACTCATAACTAGATATATGCAATTTAAATTATTTACAACATTGCTTTCTGGCACTCCCTGAGCAAATATATGATATTCCTGTTTAGCCTGCCTTGTGCACACCAAGGGACTGATTTTGGGGCAAACAAATATTTTTCCAGCATTTTTTTCAACTGTGTGTGTGGCTTTAGATCAAAAGAACCCATTTCCATTAGAACATAAAGCATCAAAAGATTCCAGCATTATATTTCTTTCTGGTTGTATGATGCAAGGGAATTATAATCTACAGCAGTGGGAGCAAGCTTGTAACAAGAAAATTGTCCTGCCTAACGCCCAACACATCCTAGTCAGGCTGAAGTTTATGGTAACTGCTGGATTGCTGCAACTCTGCGGAACAGAAATCGGTGGAGGCGCGTCACATAACTACCACTTCAGGCTGTAGCTTCATAAAAAAATCTCCCAGCGCCCTCATTCCCTGTCAGCTTGTACTTGACTTCTTTTACATAGAAAATTCCCTGGGAACTCGATGATCTGCCAGCGTTAAATTATTCAGTTTTTGGATACACTGCAGAACTCATCTTTTCTTTCACTTTTCCCCGGCTGCCTAGGAAGGAACAGCTCTGGGCTGGATGGATTTTCACCTTTTCATAGAAAGGACTTTGGATTGTTAGACAAGGGTCCTTTTACATGATTTTGTATTATTATTCTAGGTATAAGATGCACAGAATGCAGAGCGAAACTGACTGTTTTGTTTTATGTACTTGAAGAGATAAATAATATATGAGATCAAAGATACTTTTGCTACCTTCCTTTTTTATGTGCTCCTTTTTGTTTTACTATTTCATAATGCAGACAGCTACATGTTAGGCCATAAATCGTTCTGTTTCTTTTGATGGTGTTACTGCATACACCCAAAGCAGCATCATAGTGTTCAAACTATGGGTCACTTTGCTTTTGGTGTCCTTGCTTTACACATGGTAGCATGAATAAAATTATTTTTTTTAAAGCCTGTGACTTACATAGTCATAGAAGAGTTGGACTCTTGGATAGTATGTCAGTATAAATAGTGTTTGAAAACTGGGAGTGTAAATAGATATATGTCAGATTCTGGAGTTACATTTTTGGCCTTAGTGAAACTGGGGGAGAATGGGGGGAAAAACCTCTGTCTGCGTGGCTTCCTGCTGGTTTTTGTTACGCTGCATCATAGCACAAAAGCTAGGGTTAGCTGGAAGAGAAAATACCGATAGGATTTACATGGGTAAAAGGGTAGATACATTTGCAATAAATATCTGTGTTACAGCCAAGCTCCAAGTGACCCCAGGAGATCCATCTAAGAACGTGTTCCTGGTGGCATGGCTCGTGGGCTTGCTGTAGGAGTCAGGATGGTGCTACTGGAGAAGTCCAAGAGGGCCATAACTATTGCTCTGGCTCCTACCAATACATCCATCAACCCCCTGGCAGCTGGAGCCAGGATGCACGAATGAGCTTGTAGGCGTGTATGTATGTGTGCGTGTAGGAACTGGTGTCCTGTGTTTAAAGTAGGATGTAAATACCATGTGCTAGAAATGGCATATATGCCGTCCTTCTGTTTTCTTTAATAAAGTTGTGGAATTTAATGCATTAATGTAGGCAGGAGAGTCACTGTAATGTGTTCTTTCTTCAGATAACCTGAACTATGTTGAAACAGATAGCAGGCTGGCAGGACAGACAAAGAGAAACTGTTACCATGCTTTAAATATGTCGTGGGCACATGCTCTATACTGGGTTGGGGTCTTGAAGAAAGCTGGCTGTGACAAGGGTCCCAAAAAGCTGGGTTCTGCATGAGATACCTTGTTCCCCAAAAGCAGTCAGACCACGTTAGTCTTCCATAGCATTCCTTTAACTGCCAGGGACAGGTAGGGCATGGGTCGATGCTGCATTTGCTGTGTGCTTTAACAAGAAATGGTGGGCAAACCTTGCAGCAGGTAATGCAGTGCAGGGTCTTCTCTTACTTTTTCATGCTGTAGAGGACATATAAGTGTGAAAACAATCTGCTGTGATGAGTGCTTTGCTCAAGCAGCTCAGTCCATCTGCAATACCAGGATGTGAAGAGCTGACTCAAGCCATTTCTGTTCCCAGACAAAGGCACGGGTAAGATTGTTGGTCCTACTTCCTAGGAGTAACCTAGTGGAAAATTGCAAAGTGATAAATAAAGAGCTGTACCGGATTGGAACACTACTATTGGGTCAATTTGCTTATATTCTGTTCTAGTCAGCATGAAAATCCTGCTTTTTAGAAATATGCTAGATCAAGTCACCTTGTACCTCAAGAAGTAATAAAAATATGGTGAAGTAAGCTTTTTTTCTACACATGAAGCTTCTAATTACTATGAATGAAGTGAGGCTGTGTTTGCCCCACTGTGAACTGTGAAAATAGGGTTGTGATTAATGGAGCAGTGTCAAGTTGGAGGCCTGTAACCAGTGGGGTCCCCCAGGGGTCAATACTCAGTCCAATCTTGTTCAATATATTCATCAGTGACCTGGATGAGGGAACAGCGTGTATCCTCAGCAAGTTCACTGATGATACCAAACTGGGAGGGGTGGCTGACACTCCAGAGGGCCCCGCTGCCATCCAGCGTGACCTGGACAGGCTGGAGTGCTGGGCAGAGAAGAACCTACTGAGGTTCAACAAGAGCAAGTGTAGGGTCCTGCACCTGGGGAGGAAGAATGCAAGGCACCGTTATAGGTTAGGGGTGGACCTGCTGGAAAGCAGCTCTGAGGAGAAGGATCTGGGGGTCCTGGTAGATAGGAAATTATCCATGNGATTTTCAAGACCTGCCTGGATGCAGTCCTGAGTAATGTGTTCTAGGCATTCCTGCGTCAGCAGGGGAATTGGACTAGATGATCTCTAGAGGTCCCTTCCGACTCTAAAAATTCCGTGATTCTGTGATTCTGTAATTCCGTGAAACAGCAGCGGGAGTTAAAGAACAGAGTGAACATCCAAAATAGCATATGTACGCACACAAAATGACTTAGCCAAAACATTGTGCACACAGGATAATTAAACCATTTTAAAACAAAATGAAACAAAAGTACTGAAACAAAAATGAGACAAGAGCACACGAGGTGCAGGAAGATGAATAGTTACAGCTGCAGGAACCAGAGCAGATTTTCTTCTCTCCAGCAGATGGTAGGATTTTCTTAGCTACAAACAGGCAATAGCAAGAAGAATCACCTGAAACCTAATCTCTAAAGAATCTGGTGGAGTTAGGAGTTCAGTAGATATCAATAGCTGCTGGAAGAGATTTGGAAGTTACCCGGCAGGACTGCTAGCAGTAGTCCATGTAGCTCAGGTTTAAACCATAGCTGAATTGTCATAGCTTGTCCATAACATGTATGAAAGCCCACAGACAGTGTTTTTCCACATAGCTTTGACATGCAGTTTAGGGAGATCAGGTACAAGGATGTGCTGAGTAGAAGGATATTTCAGCTTTTGAGTCTGAACTTTTCCAATGTTCTGAACCCTTCTGGGTGTGACACTTTTTGACACCTATTTTCAGCCACAGCTGGAGGTAGGATACTGGGCTAGACAGACATTTGATCTGGCCCCATATGGCTGATCTTATGATACTTTGCTATGTTACTTACTGTAGTAAATTATTGAAACAATGTGAGGAAATAAAATTTTGCCACAGGTGTTATTTAAGTCCTTATTGGCCGCTACATGGTGAAGGAGCCAGTAGCTAAGGCAGCAAGGTTTAAACTCCAGGCATTGACACAGATATTCTCTGTATGTCTTTTGGCAAGTCACTCATCAGTCAGTTTTTCAGCTTTCTACCTGCAAATTGGGTACAATGCCCTCTAGAGATAAGGATATATTCTTCGGATGACTTTGTCTTTATTAGGTACTCAGATACAATAGAGAAGAGTTAGAATGATGGCTAGGAAGATGGACTGTAAGTATGAACTCTTTATCTCAATACATCCTTTTAGCTAAACTTTGAAATAATTCCTGAGATCTTATCTTCTACCAAATGCTGCATTTCAGCTTTGCTAACAGTAACCACTTATTCTTGTTAAAATAGTATATTAGATTTGATTTTTTTTCATTTTTATTTATTTATTTTTAAGGTGTTCAGCTGCTATAACTGCACTGGTACCAATCTAAAGTTGCAAAATAGTTAGGCCTACTATCTTCCATGTAAACAACTATATCCAGGAGTAACCTGTAGAAGTAGGGTAGCTCTTTATTTTTTCTAATATATTCCTACTGTATTAGGTAGATTTGCATGTTTAAATTCTTATTTTATTCTGACTTAACTACTAAAACCATTCCATTCTTTTCCTAAGTGGAGTTCTTTCACCTCTGTTCACGAAAGGAATCACAGGACCACAGAACACATCTGGGTTTGGAGAGGTGAAGATCTGCAAAGGAAGAGCAGCTCTCCTTCACGATACAATGTTTTTGTCTGTAATTTCCATTTTGTTGT
The DNA here is from genome assembly GCA_013397275.1 of Burhinus bistriatus. NCBI lineage: Eukaryota > Metazoa > Chordata > Aves > Charadriiformes > Burhinidae > Burhinus > Burhinus bistriatus. Next base: position 168,464 of record VYXH01002896.1, on the reverse strand, counting down.
TGAAATTGTTGTTTGAGGGTTTAGGAACTTCATAGAATCGTAAAACAGCCCAGGTTGGAAGGGTTTCGTGAGCCACTGGGAATGGCAACTAGTTATCAAGTATTCATGTAACTTGTGCCAAAGTTGTTTCTTTCTGTTGCTTGATTTTTATTATAAATAAATAAAATGTTTTTCAACTACAGAAATATGTGGTAAAATACTTTTTTTCAGGGTCTAGTTCTTGCACCTTTCTTATATGGTGTCCTTTTCTGCAAGTCAACCCATTAGAATTGATGGGACACCTCAACAAGTAGAGTGCTGTCTCCTGCTCTCGTACCAGCTTCTGTTTCTTCCTCAAATTGTAGTCTAGCTGTGAAATGCTGCAATGAAAGGTAATGCTTCTGTCTGTGTTCTCTTAATACGAGCAGAATTTAAAATAGATAGAGATTCAAGAACTCTTCCCCCCTCTTCATGAAGGTAGTAGGAAAGGATTGAATGCAGGGTGGTTCTGCATGAATTCACGCATTCTTTTTGAAATCAAGGTCAGTGGAACAGAGAGAAAGTCACTTAAATAATCAGCTCTCATATTTTTCTTGTTCTTCTAATGAGCTAGATTAGATAAGGGTAAGGAAGTACTCTACAGATATGTAGGTTTTATTTATGCTCTTTGGTTTCTGAGTGAACCTTACTGTGTATCTTTTGTGCAGATTTAGAATTTGTGGATTAGCAGAATTCAGGGTTTGCCATAATACTTGCCTGTATTAGCAGCTTCTGGGTAGATAGCTATTCAACCATCTGTCATGGGCATTGTTTACAAGGTGGTCAAGTTGCTTCTTCGGCTCTAGTAAGGCAAGAGGCCCTGAATAATTTTACTGCCGCTTTTACTGGAATTGTTCCTAGCCATCTGCAGTCCCTGGAGCATCATGGATGTCCCCAGAGCTTCTAAGCCTATTTTCCATCTGTTGCCTTCTCACCTACAGCAGCACTAATGTGCCCCACAAGATTTTGCTGCTTTCACTGTCAGCAAGAGCAACATTTGGAGCCTTCTGCTGTATGCTGGTGCTGCTGGGAGCTGGCAGGCAGGCAGCAGAAATTTGTGGCTTCAGAGCCCTGCAGATTAGGGTTAGACTCAGAGTTAGATCGTGGTCGAAGCCATATACTTCTCCTGGGAAATTAGAAGTTCACATACAACCTTAAGGGTGCTACCAGACCCTGACACCTGAATGTTCAGAGCTGTTAATATGATTGCCCTCACCACGTGTAGCTGGGCAGAGCTTTCATTCCATTTTGATCTACTTGCTTGGCAGAGGAGCTGACTCAGCAAATAAAAAGCAATTTACTGCTGTGCAACCTGGGAATAAGGAGAAGGAGGAAGCATGAAAGCGAATTTGCTGTGTCTTCTGAGCATAACTATCTGCAAGACGGCCAACTATCCTCTGTTCCTCAGAATGGAAGCTACGAGCACAGTCAAGCTTTCTGCAAGGTGCAGGGGGAGTGGAGAACTGAGAGGGATAGTTTTATGTATTGGGAGGCATGGAATAAGATTGGAGACAGGAAGAAGGAAGGAGCTCTCAGAGCTAGCAGAGGGATTGACTTGGGAATAATAGCCCCCCAAAAGAAATAATACCTATTAATTCAATGATCTTTCCTCAGGCCTAGGACACAGTCTTAGAATTTATTAATCTTCCAGCCGTGGATGCGCTTTGGTAGGTTATGGTTTCCATACAGGCACTCCTTTCCTCAGCACTTCCCTTTGTGAGTTCTCTATCAGCCATATGGTGAGACACTGGACGATGGTGCCACACTTCCTTTTCACACCTGCTTCTCTGTCACAGCTAGAGTCACATATCCAGGTTTCATAGAGAAATTATTGGTGACACACAGAAAGCAGCATTGGAGTGCTCATTCTTATTTTTCCCCAGGTACTAAGGTGCATCAATAAACAGCCAAACAATTATTTCCTAATGTTACTTTTCTCTGTAAATGACTGCAGGAGTTGGGTTGTTATGGATTATATTGAAGTGATGGGATGGCATCGGGAACCGTGTCTCTGTGAAGAAGAGAGATGCTTTATAAGCAAGTTTGAGAGGCTGATAAAGTCCAATGATGGGAAGGAAAGAGAGAGAAATGGAGGCAGAGACACCCATCCCCAGTTTCAGAAGCCAAACACGTGAAAAAGCAAGAGCAGAGAGAAACTCTTAGCAGAGCTGAAAGTGGTGTGGTAAGGATGTATTATGAATCTTGTGCTGTAGTGACACAGCAGTGAATGTTGCCACCCCAATTTGATTCAATATCACTTTGGGTAATAATCTGGCCCTTCACAGTGATCCTAAGAGCCTCCTTTGGCTAATGCGAACATCCAGTTTAGCATGTGCTTCACTGAAGGGACCCTTCCCTTCATCTGAATTTAGGAAGAGCAGCTACTAGTGCCAGGAAGGCATGGAGACTCTTCTGCTGCCACCTTGCCGGTCACACAGAATTTCCCCATCCTGGCAGCCTCACTTGGCTGCGTGGCATGAGTGAGTGCTGCTCTAAACTTGGTCTATCTCTGCCTCTTCCGGTGAATGTTGCAATGCTTCCTACAATGTTTTGAGAGACAGTCTGAGGGTGAAGATAGTAGGGAGATGATCCAGTCTAGGAAAGCTTCCTGGTCTTCCTGCAAAAAAGGTTGTTCCCTCTGTCTGCGTGACTCAGCTGGAGACAGTATAGCGTACCAGCTTACATTTGGTAGGTGGGCACCAGCCTTGAGAAACTAGTGTATGTCAGCCAGGGGCCAACAATGCAGGAAGAGCATTTGGTGTGACCAGCTTGGGGCACAGGAACCGGTTTTACAACCCCTGAAAAGCTGGGGAGGTCGCTGCTATATTCCTTTGTTGTCAAAGCAGCACAAAAATTTAAACAATTCCAACAGGACTTAAAAAATCAGCAAGATAAATTTCTGAGAGAAAGAATAATGGAAAATGTATTTTTGGTCCATATTTAAAAAAGTTCTCTCTTGCCTTTCTGCTTTAGAGATGGAAGTTGATATTTGGCAGGGGAGTGCCCTCATGTCAGAAATTGGCTATTTTCTTGTCTCCTGACAATAGACCATTTTTGAAAAGGTTATAAATCACTGTGGTAGCTCAGTTAACATGCACTCCATAAAGACTTGTCAGAGTTTGGTACCCATTTTCCCAGGAAATCTGAGCTGCAGTAAGCACATATGTTGCCCAAGCTGAGATGTAGGGACTGAGAGCCCTGCAGCAGCTGCTTCTGGCTTCGTGGTACTTGACGCAAGAGCTGAGATCAATGAGCCTGTCTCTCGGGGATTTTCAGTGCTCCTTCTACTGCACGACTCCTGGCAGCAACGAGACGAGAACTGGAGTACAGCCAGCAGTGGTGGGGAGGTGACAGAGAGTCGTGAAAAGAGGCAAGGCACCTAGAAAGAAGACTGGAGCAGGGAGCTGTGGGAAGAGGACAAACACTGGGACCTGTGTAATACTGGGTAAAGATAAGGGATTTGACTGTTTCAAGTGCTTTAAGGAAAGAGTCTGAAATGCAAGAAAAATGAGGTTCTCCTAAGGAAAAGAAACCACATTGTGACACTGTGAAAGACCAGTGATCACTTTCCAAATAGGATGTAAGCAAAACTCACAATAATTAGCTAGTACTAAAAATTACAAAGTAGAAGAGACAAGAAACAGAAGAGGGAGTAGCAAGAAACTAGAGCTGCAAAGATGTTGCTCGAAACATCTGGATACTGAGGAGGCAGAGGGAAGAGAATAGGAAAGTAATTTAAAATATGAGATTGATGATGGATAAACAAAATAAACATGAAGATGACGAGCTGTCATGAAGTTTTACAGACCAGCTTTAAAACCAGAAACAGCAACTTCCTACACATCTACAAGACTGTACCACATATGTATCTTCTCTTATACAACTGTTCTTTCTAGAAGAATTTGCCCTCCAGCTTCCTACGCTAATTGTTGTTGTAGGACAGTTACGCCTATGATTTCTTTTATAGTGTTGGCAATGTAGAAGAACTAGTAATGTTCAGTCATCAATAAAATCATCAAAATTCTCCCTTCAGAGCGCTCCAGGCACAATAAATAAAGGGACACGTTTCAATTAACAGGATACTGGTAGTTTCATTAGTCTTTGTAGAGCTCTCGCAGAAAGACTGAACAAAATTAACTGCAGAAACGGAAGAGGAGAATGAAAGGGTAAGAACAAAGAGAGAAGTGAAAATGGACTCTTTAGCAAATAACTATTGGATAGGCACTCTCTTGTACTGTCAGTTAGACCAAAAGAAAATTCATCCTTGCTGCCCGTCCATTGACTTCAGTGGAGACAGAGCAGTACTGAGTAAAGCTTTGGCATTCTCAAATATATGTTTTCTTCGTAGTGAGCATCTAAATTAATTGTGCCTATGTAGAAGAAAAGTAGAAGAGAAATGAAATTCTGTTTCTAGTTTTGCCGCTGACTTGCCAAAATGACAGTGTTTATATGGCTACCTTCTGTGAAGGATTGCCTTTCTCACCTCTGGTGCCCAGAAGCCAGCACGGACTTCGTGCCAGGCCCCGGTCTTTGGCCAAAGATGTGTGCTTCAGCACTCCAGGAGCACAACATTGCCTGACCTGAGGAGAACAGAGATGGACAGAGCTCTCCATACACCCCAAGGTCAAGAGTGAGGTTTCAAAAGTAATATTGTTCCTGTTGTGAAAGGGTATCAGAGTACAGCATCTTTTTCTGCAGCCATTGTGTTTTGTTTGCTGCTGATAAAAGGCCTCTGTAAGAAACCACAAATGGACACACAGCTCCACCACACCTTGCAAAGTAAGCAGGAACTCAGAGTCCTTTTCGCTGCTGCTTCTGCGTTTCATCTTTACAAAGCCTGTTTCAGAGTAATACCGTATGGTCTCATTTATAAATGACTCTGAAGCTCTTTTATCTCTGGAGACAGGGCTTTACAATGACAACTATAATGCTGCAATCCTATATTAATCTCTGGATGTCCGGTACAGATGGGACTAGAATCTGTGTGCATTATCCAGTTTAATAAAGAGCAACATAGCATTCTCAGCAGATCCCTGAATGACCTTTCTAGGCTTTGACAAATGATATATCCAGGTTTGTTACGCTTAAGCAGCACCATCTTCTACTAGTATTTTCTCCTTGACTGGAAACCAAAGACCAAGTTACTCAAGCAGAGGAAGTTGTATCTGTTTAATATTCCTAGTCCTGCCCTGTCTAGCCCCCCACCTTTTAATCAAAATCTCATTTTAGGCTGTAGAACCTGGAATGCTTTCATTTTTTGTTTGTTTGTTTAAAAACAAAAAAAAGTGCTTATTTTTAGGGGTTTTATTATGACCATATATTTTCACTTGGCACTAAAAGTTTTGCATCAATTATAGCACCTACGGTGGACCTAACACCACAGAAGACAGTTTAAATCATCAGAATCCACTGGATGATGTTGTTATGCTACTCTCTGTTTAGAGAGGGTGCCTTTGGACTCTTTTCAAATCTACATACGCAAATACACTTTTATACCTGCATAGGTTTCCAAAGAGTCAGAAAAAGGTAATACCTTGGAAAAGTAAGCAAGAGGCATGCATGCCTGAAAAGAACAATTATTTCTAAATTAGCAGCAATTCTCTACAAGGAGTAGTCAGTAAAGAAAGGCCACATCTCTCAAAAGGACATCTCCATAGGGTACAAGTTTGGGTGGGTGATAACCGGACCAATAAACAAATGTGACAGCTGCAACCCTGCTGGCACAGGTAAAGAGAAATATCATATATGTTCATTCACTTACAGACACGACTAAAATTGAGATGCACAAGAAAGTGTAATTCAAATACAAAAAATCAATGAAACAATTATGGTCTACAAATGTGTCTCTCTCAGTAACTTTTAATCCTTTCCAAATTTTTGGTGTTTCCATGGACAGACCAAGGATTTAAAGATGGAAAGTCACAGAATCACAGAATCACAGGGGTTGGAAGGGACCTTTGGAGATCATCTAGTCCAACTCCCTTGCAAGAGCAGGGTCACCTACAGCAGGTTGCACAGGACGGCGTTCAGGCAGGTTTTGAATGTCTCCAGAGTCAGAGACTCCACCATCTCTCTGGGCAGCCTGTTCCAGTGCTCTGCCACCCTCAAAGGAAAGAAGTTCCTCCTCATGTTTAGATGGAACTTCCTATCTTCAAGTTTGTGCCCGTTACCTCTTGTCCTATCACTGGGCACCACTGCAAAAAGACTGGTGCCATCCTCCTGGCACCCTCCCTTCAAGTATTTATAGGCATTGATGAGATCCCCTCCGAGTCTTCTCTTCTCCAGACTAAAAAGACCCAAGTCCCTCAGCCTTTCCTCATAAGAAAGATGTTCCAGTCCCCTAATCATCTTTGTAGCCCTCTGCTGTACCCTCTCCAGCAGTTCCCTGTCCTTCTTGAAGTGGGGAGCCCAGAACAGGACACAGTACTCCAGGTGCAGCCTCACCAGGGCAGAGTAGAGGGGGAGGATAACCTCCCGTGACCTGCTGGCCACGTTCTTTTTAATGTACCCCAGGATGCCATTGGCCTTCTTGGCCACAAGGACACATTGCTGGCTCATGGTCATGCTGTTGTCCACCAGGACTCCCAGGTCCCTTTTCACACAGCTGCAAATTAGAAGACACTTCAAATTGTTGTCTAATGAAAGGACCTATACTTTTCATTCTTTTCATTGCTTTACATTTGTGATTCTTAATTTGGGGGGGGGAGGTTATCACCTCCCGTTCTCTCACTGTGATGCAGAGTTAATTTTTTTAGCCCCGCAGTCAGCAAACATGCCTAAAGCAGAGCAAGGGAAGCAAGTCCCTTGGCTCGCGCTGTCTCCTCTGTGTGACGGGGAAAGGGACTGCCTACGTTACACACTGAAGGAAGCCAGAGAATGATCAGGGTGATGTAATGAAGATGTTTGAATCCTCCTAAAGAGAAGGGCACACAGCTGCAGAGTGAAATATTAATGGAAACTGTGTAAGAAGCCGTCAGGCAGTGGGACACTGACTCTGGCAAGGAAAAGCAAATTAGAGGAATGTCTGTAATTGGCACCAGTAAAGTAGCAGTGCTGGGAAGTAAGGAGAGTCAGACCAGCTACTGGAGCAAGTTCATGCTAATAATTTGACCCTTTCAGCTCATTAAGAAGCAAAACACAAGGCAGAGAACAGCCGAGACGTTGAATAAGACTGCTCATTACTCCAGTCAGTTCAAGCGGGGTAAGGAGCTGGAATATGAAGAAGAATGACAAAGAAAAAGGAACGAGCATGAGAGCCGATGTGCTAGGCTCTTGCCTCCCTCATAAGTGCAATACATATATATATTCACACAAAGAAAAAGAAATGCGGGAAACAGAACAGACTGGGATGGTCTGAGATGATTCTCTGTTCTCAGGTGGGCAAGAGCTGCTGTCAGTAATTGCTGTATGTTAAGAGGGCCTTGATGCAGTGTTACATATAGCAGGTGGCCAAAGGGCATGAAAATTGCTCCTGATACCCCAGTAACTAAGCAGCACCTCATCTTTGATGTAATTCCTCTTACTGATTTGGATCCACAAAACTTTATGCTGGAGCCAGATCCTCAAATCCATACCCAGAAGAACCTGTTCTCTCTGTGTGGTGAGTCAGAAATGGGAAGAGAACAAGCCTGTGTGCTGATACGCTGGGCTGAGGGGAACATAGCTGTATACTGCAGGGGGTGTTCCTGAATCCCAGCTTTCTCTTAATGACAGGTTGCACTCCCTTTTCTCTCAGGCACCTAGCCTGACTTTTGGGTACCCTCCTTCCCCACTCCACCTTTTAGAGGGGCACAGCACAGAAGGAAATTCAACATTTTGGGGACAAGGAAGAGCTTACACACAGCCTAGTGAAGAGAGAAAGGCAGGGTGGGAAATGGGTTTCCACCCTTGTTCCCAATCAAATCAAGTCCTCTTTTCACGTTCCTGTTGCCTCTTGTTCTCTGGTTTCCCTGCCCTGGAAATCTTCATCTTTGCTCCATGCTGGTCCAGCTTTAACAGGCAGACTGAAGTATCCTTTTTTTTTCCTTCTTTGCTGTCAGTGTCCTGGTAGACAGGTCTGTGAACACTGCTAGAGAAGAAGAGCTATTTACTCTGGACAACTTGTCCAAAACAGAGACTTGAGTCAAGTTGCATACGTCCTATTCTGCTACTCCAGCAGCTGAATTGCAGAAACCACTTCTCTAGAGATGTCCTAAGCATTTGAGAAGCTGCCCTCACTCTAGCAAAACTTCTGCTGGCTTTAGTGCACCAACTTGTACAAAGATACAACTCATATTTAAACCAGTTTTCTTTGAAGAGTATGTCTTTGGAATTCTAATCCAAAAGATTTATTTTTTTTTTTTTTTTTAATTTGGCAGCTGGAACAGTTGAAATACCACTACAAAATACAAAAATAAGTTTTAATAAAGGCATTTAAATGACACCGTCATCAAAATGTCACCTAATGGGTGACTCTATCTGTATTAATGTACATTGTTGTTTTAATAACTGGCTCATGACATATGCGCTACCCTCTGCTTGGAAGGAAACACTCCTCTGTACAATTATTTATTTATTTTAGCGGGACCCCGATCATAAAATCAGCTGGGCAATGTTTCATGAAGAAGTAACTGTTTCTATAATCAGAGTTTTCTGTCCTGGTTGTAGAAACTGAATTTGTGAAATAATGACTTAGAAAAGTGACACGGGAAAAATAAAAGGCACCCAATATGCAGAGAGGACAAAAAGAAGGGGCTAATATACTTTTACTTTAAGTCTGTCAAGTTATAAGGGTTCCATTACCAAATTTTCCTTTATCCTGACTGCCCATAACATTTCTCGTCATGGCAAACAGTGGCAGACTTGGGCTTTTAATAATATGCACATTAAACCACAAGAGACCTTGGGAACACTTTCTCAAATCCCAACCACCCTGGGCTACAGCAGCAGAAGCTTTTGTTAGAATTACGCAACCCTTTGGGACATGTAAGAATAGCGTCATTATGTGTAAAGAGTAGCCACTGTATTTATCACGGATGGTAAATGAATCCCTTTCCCACAGTCACCATCTATAATAATGTCACTTTAGAAGGACTACATTAGTTTCTTGTTGCTTTTAACCAGCATCATTTATGTTCGTTAGCCGCAAAGGCTGTACAGCACGCACAGGCATGCAGAGCCTAAAGAAAAAGAGTTCTTGAAGTTCCTTGGGTTTCATCTCTTTCAGATTCCCTCAGCAGGCCTGACTGATAGTTTTCTTTCAATTTCTTCATGCAAGAAAGTGCGGTGGCTTGGCTTTCTAATCCACGTTTCACATAGATATTCCCTGCCACAAGCAGTGCTCAGCTAATGTGCGGGGACGCCTCCATCATCCAGTGGGGAGGACGTTTCTTCATGCTTTGGCTGGGGGTGCCCTGGCCTAAAAGACCAGATCAGCAAGGCATAAGTGACAGGGGAACTTCAAAGCAATTCAGAGAGTGCACAAAAGAGTGAAGTTAACTCAATGTTGAGAATAATCTGCCTGTTATGTCCATGGCAGCCACTTGTCGCAAGCAGGCATACTTCTGAGCTCTTCCTCTACTCCTCCCTGATAGGAACATGCTGGCATATCAGGGTGACCCTTAATAAAGACGATTATCAGCATCACTTCTTGCAGAGCAACGATATTTTTGATGTCATCAAAGTTGAAAAGTTTGTTTTCTGCAACAGTAGTATAGCCTATTTGTTATGCATTATGCTTTAGGCTGGTCTTAGTTACATCTGTGCCAGCACTGCTTTTCTGCATCCCCTTCTGCCACCTGAAGGTATAAAATACCAAGAGAAGTTTACACCAAGCTTTCATAATATTGCAGGCCATTGTGCTTAATTATGTGCGACTTACAAACATTGGCCAATCTTTCAGACTCTTTTGAATGGAGAAGACTCCTTCCCTACTGCTCAAAGAAGTATCCAATTTAGTTTTGTTTTTGCTTTATAGTTCATGTAATCAATTCTTCCTTCCTAGTAGGTGAAAAGCAATTCTGGTCCTGCAGAAGTAGTTTATCAGCATTCATATGTCCAGAAATACGTGGTGAAAGCAACACAGAGGAGGAAGACTCTTTTTAACACAGAAAAAAAAAAGAGATTATTCTATGCAACTGGCAGGCAAGGTTTTGCGCCACCAAGCCACCACCACAATGTGAATGAATTGGCAGCTTTTCTATACAGGGGTGGTAAAATTGATGCAATAATACCTAGTAACATTAATTCAAATAAACTTTTTAAAAAAAAAACACGCAAAAAACAGAGGACAATCTTTTGGGGGTGGCTTTACTGTTGCTCTTTCTTTTATACACATCTCTAATGGTAAATTGTCATAAAAGACTTTTAGTGGAAGCTGTATTTTTTTTTTCAGGCCAGTCATTAAGCATCTGCTGCCCTAATTGCACTAAGGTATAATTCCCCATCATAAAATGAGAGTTTTCCTGTGCACAGATTGCATTTTTTACTGCCTTTTATAAGTCCAGCACTTACTGCATGTTTATCTTTTTGATAATTCTAATCAGAAATTAACAAATTAACAATCTCAGAGTTAATAAATAAACCTTTTTTTTTTTTCTTTAAAGCAGAAAACTTTCCAGTTACTTTGGTCCATCAGACCACTTCTCTGAGATTCATTTCACTGGGCATCTGTTGCTAAAAAGGAGAGACAGTCTTGAAATGACAGGTAAAGTCACACAAATGACACCAACATGCAGAATACTCAGGAACAGCTAGGCAGCCACTAACGAGACTGTAACGTGCCTGTCAAATTTCAGATGTTATTGTTGTGAGGCTTGGTAATACCTATAAGCCCTGCCAACAGATTGTTAAAAATAACCCCAGGAACACACCCTTTCTAGGTCAAAACCAACTACAAAGCTGAGTGCACTGTAATTATAGTGCACTAAATGAGTTACAGCTTGAGCTAATCACATCCCACTGAACTAAAAAGCTGTAATTACACAGAGATAATGTGAGCTTGGCAGGATCTCCTATGGCAGCCTATGGCTTTGAGGGAAGCTTCGAGTCCAGTTTGCTGGTCATTGCAAGCTGGGGTTCAGCTGGGCCAGTTTGCAATTCAACAGGTAAAATCAAGTTTATGCTCAACAAAGAGCAAAACTTAATGGTATTTACACGGCAAAGATGGTATAAAGAAAAGTTGGATTGTAAATTTATTTGAAACAAAGGATATTTATCAAACCAACTAACATGATGCTGGTTTTATGACAGCATGATGCTGTTGTTTGAAGGGAGCTAGTATAATTTATCAATGTAACTATGTAAAGAACTGGGGCTTCCACATTTTTCTAATATTCCATATGCTCCTCTGACATTGAAGCAAGAATATTGATGAGTTATCAGATTTAGGGCTTCATGTTTAATTTTTGATTTCTTGATGTTCTGAAAGTTTGAGTTTTGATTTATTGTGACTTTCTGGAAAGGCACAAAATACTATTTAGGCAACTTTAACTTTCTGCTGTCAAATCTTTTCATCATTGATTAACTCTTAATAAATGGATGATTTTGAATTATTTGTGATGCACCTTTGGCCTGTGTTACAAGTAGAGCATTTGGCAGACTGGACATCTCTGGCACTACAGAAATCCCCTGGAGAACAGTTCGCAGAAGTAACTACGCTAATCTTAAGCAAAATGCCAGATCATCATATCTGTTAAGAACCTCACGGTGACCCCTTCTTCCTAAAGGAGTAAAGCTGTGATAAAGGTAAATAAGAGTGGAGAAATGGAATTAATATTAAACAAATAGGAAGAGAAGACAAAGAGACTGGAGAAGGAAAAATCATTAATGAAATATTAGGTGGTTAACCTGGCAGAGAAGTCACATTGCATGAGGTGACTTCTGAGCCTCTTGCTGGAATATTTCTAAAGACAGCCTGGGAGACAGCAGTCTTAATAGTGATGGCTTTTAGTCTTGATCAACTCTTTTAGCTGGTAAAGAACTGCATTTAGACTTTGTACTCATTCACAAAATATCACATGCAAATTGTTCTGCTACAACAGTATCTGCTCAAAACCCTCCTGTCTACCACAAATACTACTGTTGCTGTTAAACACAATCTGATAACTCAGTCAATTAAAAGGCAGCTTTAAATATAGTGCCTGTAGGCACTTCTTTTCACCAGGGGATGTTTCCATGTCACATTTCAGCTGTCCCCTCCAGCCCTATGGCCTCTAGATCTATGCAAGAAAGAAGGTTGCTCTAATTTTCTGGAAAGCATCACTTACAGAAAAGGACCAGATGTTCACTTGTGCCAAAGAGCAGAGGATAATGCAGGAACATTATCCTGCAGGAACAGCAGGATGAAAAGGGTTCATTGCGCTTGTGAGAGGAGGCCCATGTAACCTGCTCCCTACCAGGGGCCACGTGAGTCTCCAGCAGCAGGAAAGAGGAGGTCCCAAAGGGAGAGGCTGTGGTGGGAGATCCCAGGGAAAAAGCCCTCTCAGGCAGAAAAGGGGCTATGTGGGATGCGCAGCAGGGAGAGAGGTCTGCCCGAAGGCAAGTGTGGAAGCAGGGAAAGAGCATGAGAAGTTCTCTCAGAGCAGGTTTGTGCCAGGACAGACTTGGGTGAGGTGACCTTGTTTTGTGGCTGTTGTAACCTCTTTCATTCTCTTCCCTTCTTTTGTGCAAAGGGGTGAGATAGCGATTGCAGATGAGGTAGGAAGCCCTGCACAAACCTGGCCAGCGGTCACCAGAAGGTGGCAAATTCTAATGCAGAAGGTGATGCTTCCTTTTTTCAGTATTGCAACTTGCATACTCAAAAAAACACTATGCTGGGTTTAAAACTGTGGCCTTGGCTTAACTTTTCTTAATCAGTGTTTATCCCCTCCTGGAAATCTCTGTGAGAACAGTATCTAGGGTCCTAGAGAACCAGGTAAGCCTGGATTAAGTATCGGTTTCTTAAACAAACTTGGACCCAGGAAAAAATGTGGTGAATGAGAGCAAGGGATGGGGGATTTTCACCACTGTCCCCCAAGAGATGAAACAAGTGACCAGCGATAAAATGGCCTGCTGAACGCGTTTAAATCTCACCCTATGGGAACTGCAGAGCAGGTGGGATGAACTCAAGTTTAGTTTTGCCAATAACCTGCAGCATGTTATTGCTCCTTCAAGAGTATGTAAAATATTGACTGGAGAACTTTCTTGGGTCAATAAAAGCCAAGAAATGCTCACTGTGGCTGAGAATGCCAGCAGGCTGGGAGAGCCCTCTCCAGCTATCTGCTGAGCTCCCTGTATGACCGTGGGTGGGATAATAAAGGAAGGAAAAGGCAAGGGTGATGGGGAATTAGGGAAGAGAGGCTCAAGAGACTGATGCTAGCAGGAGTTTGACGGTGCTGTACACATCAGGAGAACTGCTCTGCAAGCCCAGTCTGGCTACTTGGAACAGAGCTATGCCGGCAAAGGTATCTCTGCAAGTGAAATAGATGGGAAAGCTGGGAGAAGTCAAATAGCCCTTTCATAAAATATTAATTGGATATTTTTTAAGACATTGGGTATTTTGTCCTCCCTCTGCTCCCCAGTCTCATTGGCTTCTTTGCTCTGTTCCCTTCTGCTGTCTGTCCTGACTCAGCAGACAGGGAAGCAGCTCTTGCGGAGTGACTGGCACAAGGCTGTTGGTGGTGCTGGTTTAGCACAGCAGAAAAGCAGTCATTTGGAAAAGTCTAGCAGGGCGATGGGATGCAATAATAAAACAGTGCAGGGCAGCAGAAGGAAGTGAAGAATCAAGGCTTCTAAGCTCGTGTCTAGATTGGTTTTGATACCCACACCAGTGAGCACACCTTCATTCCTGAGCCAGGTGGTGCGGACTGGCTTGTGCCCACACACTGTAAGGCTGGGGTTTCTGATCTGGATGGCACAGGCTGCTCGTTCCTGCTCACTGCAGTTCTCCACCACCGTGTCAATGCAATAGTTTGCTGTAGCCCTTTGCTCTTTCTTGCCCTTGGCCTCTTCAGCAGATGCTGCACATGTGTCTTGCCTGACTTGTGCACATCATGCCATCAGACCAGCACTCGCTGTAAGAGGAGCAAGCCGAATGCCCAGGTTAGTGACTGCTCAAAGCTCAGCTGCCACTACAGTTCATGCTGGTGCTCAATAGTGATGATATTGAGGCCCGCCACAGGCCATTTTCATCCCCTGCGGTGGAGCCAGATAGATCTGTGCAGGGTACAAACCATCCTGAGGGATGGATGGAGTTGCTAAATATACAGGGAAAGCATGAGATGTTTGCACCACTCCCATTCTCTGGATTTAAGCGAGGCTCTCTTGTCAAGAGGAGGGTTTGGGACTGGAGACTAATATCAGCTGGTGAGACCACACCATTCAGCCACGTGGGATAACCAGTAGAGAGCAGAGAGAACCGTGTTCAGGTCCTTGTACCAGAATCAGTGAATTATCTTGCCGCCATACAGGCCCAAGAGGAAAAGGGCTGCTGTGTGAAGCCATGCAAATATTGCTCTTATTAGCTGTTGAAAAGCAGTTTTGGAGCCAACAGGTTTGCTGTAGGCACAGAGGAGTGAAGCTTCTGGAAACCCTGCTACAGGTCCTCTGTCCCTGCATGGTCAGCGTCTGCTGTGTTCCTGGGGAAATGTATACCAGAGCGGAAAGGATTCCTCAGCTGTAAAGGGCTCTGATAACTATTGCAATTTTCATGATGCCTTGGTGGCAATGAGGGCCCATGCACTCATATCCGTAGCAGAAATGATTGGTTAGGATTTCGGCTCATTTTATTAAGGTTTTCCTTGTACTAAGGCAAAAGAACTAAGCTGAAAGTCTTGGGAATGAAAAGCACCATATAAATATTAACCACTGTATTTATATATTTAGATTTTGTATATTGTATTTATGTATTTACAAAGCCTGTGTTTACATTTTAATATTAAGGCACTGCATAAATTAAATATTAAGCTATTTCCAAAGCTTATACAGATACTTTATTGTGCTACAAAGAAGGTTGCAAAGTGATGTTTTTCTTAAAGCTTTCTTTTTATTTAATCTCCATTTAAAATATCTGCCTTCATTTTTATATTCTTCATTTTGTTAGCAAAAATGTCAGTGTGGGAACAATGGTGGTTTTGCATTGTTTCTGCACCAGCCTTCCTCGGGAGTGGTCTCTGCCACTAACCTAAACTATGGCAGCTACCTAGAACCTCAAAGTGCTACATCAGCAGTTGGAGCACTGCTGAGACAGGTGATGCAGGATCAAGCCAGCTCCACTCACTGCATCACTGAGGACTTCTCCAGTTTTGTAGAGACCACTGGGTGTAAGATGACACTGGCAGTTCTTCACGCTAGCACGGTAACACAGAAAGGCTACAGTCACCCTGAAGCTTTGAAAAGCTTGACTCTGAGGCTGAGGGTAAGGGTGGTCAGGCACTGAAACAGGATGTCCTCAGACATTATGAACTCTCCATCCTTGGAGGTGTTCAAAACTTGATGGGACTCTGAGCAATCTGCTCTAGCCATACTTTCTTTGAGCCGGCAACTGGACTAGGTGACCTTCAGAAGTCCCTTCTAGCTTGAATTATTCTACAATTTTATGATCTTAGGAGAAAGTCCCTCTCCACTGGGTCATCTTGAACCTATATGGAGATTTAGGTTATTTGTATATAGCTAATAAAAGATGCTTTTATTATCTTATTTGTTGGAAATACAGTTGGTTTCTTGTAACTAACTCTCAACAACCTATTTCATTTGGCCCCACTGAGAAGCTTATGAAGGTGTCTGAGAAACAGCATCTGTATATATTGTTTAATTTAAACCCCGTCTTGCAGATCCTCTGCAGGATGGTGCTAGCTTTTCCAATTTTCTCTTTATCAGGGCATGCAAGTGTTTATGTCCTAGTCTATCTAATACAACAAGCAAAACAGCAAATGGGTTTCTGGAGAAATTCTTGGCATTTTAACAAGAGTAGTCAGACTGGAAATGCTTTAGAGTGTACAGTGAAAATTATTTGGAGTCCAAGACCATTACGAGAATCAATGACACAGCTTTGAGAGCATGTCAGTTTTTTGGACTTGCATATTCTTTATATCAGTTTCAGTAAACTATTTCCAATTCCCTTAAATACATGAAAGAGTAAGATATTTGCGGTGCATTACTTCAGTGGGATTACATCCAGAATAATGTTGTCCATCTTTCACTGTCAGCTGGGAGATCTCTCAAACCAAGCCCCCAATTAAGTATACAGTATTCATGAGCTGTGTCTGCATTGTTTACAGGATTGCACTTCATTAATAAACACAATTCCATATTGCATGGTTAATGACAATCAACATAATTACCATAACCTGGATAGATGATTGCTTCTGAGTTATAATGAAACATTTTACAAAGAAAAATTTTACTCCAAGACTTGAGATAATAGCTTTAATGGAACATTACTCTTTTTTTTCCTCCCAACCTCCAGTAAGTACTTTTAAGGCAATTCACCTCAAATGTGCAATTTAGAAGATCATAATTAGCAAAGTGGAGGACTAGAAGGCTAGAACTGATTCAGATGCTACCTTTAATACGCCCAGGTGTCTCTGGCTCATCCTTGATACAGTAGTCAAAGCACTATCAAAATACAGAGAAATGTGGGTGTGGGTGCGTTTGTGTGTGTGTGTTAAATGTGCGTGTACAAACTTATGTGTGTGTGTATGTATGTTTGTATACAATCACACCAGGCTTACATGTGCAACAGCAGGATCAAATCCCTATGTTCTATCTCATTTAAAAAAGAAAAAAGTAAATTATTTGATAAAGTTATTACTAAAGGTCCTTCAGTATCACTCTAAGGGACATCTGATAGCTGCAGCCTGGTTTTTGACAGCAAAACCAAAGGGAAATCACTGGCTATTGCATGCAGATACACAGTCATGATAAGATTCAGATGATAGAAGATGGTGTAGCCCCATTGATACAAAGAGCATTTCCTTTCTTTGGTCACGTTTTTGTGCTGCCAGGGAAGGCAGCAGCAACATAATCCCCTCACCCAGCAATTCCCCCTCGTATGGGGATCTCACCACTGGGCAGCTTGACCCTGGGGCTGCCTTGTCTTCACCCAGGTTCTTCTCTCTCTGCTCATGCGTCTCACGGATCTGTTTCACTCATGCAATTTTGCCAGAACTAATCACAGGATTTAAATTTAATTGCTAAGTTACTTCCCAAACTGCATACAAACATGCACATTTAATTTTAGATACTGAGATCCAAAGTTTACTCAACCTTTTCATTGCTTGTTTCACTTTACAAAACAAATGAACTTCCCTGATACCCATTTCCCATCCTTCCCCCACAAAAAAATAATCTTCATGATCCCCTAATTACTCCTTGTTGCAGAGAAGCAACCCTTAATCTCTGAGACCTCCAGAACTAGTATTAAGCACTAACCCAATACCAAAGATAAAAGTTCTATGTACTTTTTTTTTTTTTTAAAATTATTATTTCATGGAAATTCAGGCTAGATTCCCCTTTTTGCTTTAGTCAGCATAGGGCTTACTTGAGAATAATTCATGGTATGTTTTCACAATATTTCACGAATGACAAGCTAAAATCTTTCATCTCTTGTTTGTACACAGTTACTACAGCTTGTCAATAAGCAATTTGGATTTTGCCCAATTCTTGCAATGAAATGCTGAAACTTCTTGTTTAAGCAAAAAATATTTACCCTATCCAAATAATGGTGTATTAATCACGTATGGATTCTGAGCATGCTCATTTTGATTATATTAATTTTCTTCCACAGCTCATGGATATTTTTTTTTCTTATCTACACATCAAACATCTATTATAATTTCTTTTTTATTGAGTCACCGCCGAACAAAGCTATCTTTTGAGTTTATTGTTCGGTAATACTTTGTAAGCATTTTCATTTCGCCTTTGCTTGAACACATGCAGTGGAAAAAAAGCTAGTGATCTTTCTTAATTTTCTTGTCAGATCACTCAGGATGTTCATCATGAGGACATGCAAAAGAGGAAGAGTACATCCTACTTTGGGCAAGTTTTTACTGTGGATGGTCCATGAAGGGATACAGAGAAAAAAAACATAACACAAAACAAGAAAAAAAGCAGGATTTCAGTTTGGAGAAAGAAATGTCCAATGTGGAGAGACAAGTTTGGGAATAATTAGCATAGAGACAATATTCAAAACATGTTTTCATACGCGATTGCTCAAACTGGATGTGCAAGCAGAAAAAGGGTAGGAGCCTTGGGAAAAAAAAAAATGCACAATGCACAGTTTAGGTGTTGGAAGCAAGGTAGTGGCATCACTGTGCCATTTGCCTGGGATTTAATGTCTCTGGTTGCTCAGCAGAGCTAATTAGCCGAGTGAGCACCGTCAGGAAGGGAGCTGCGCTCTGTTCAGCTGATGCCAAGTCAGCGCTGGTACATCATGCTCCGTTGTGCTTTATAGACACAAGGGAGACATCTGAAGAAATATCTGAGGGATTCCCTTAGGGAATCTCTGGCTGAAAGCACATGAGAAAAAAAGATGATGCTCTACCAAAGGAGAAAATGAAGGAACAATCTGGAAGGAAGGCACAGGCCCTACGTGGAACGAAAACACTGAATCCCTCCGCAGGATAAAAACAAGGTTAATTTTAGCAATTCGGATGGGTGGTACTTGTTAATTAGTGCCAGATACAAATACCTAACATCTGTGTATTCCAGTTCAGTGGAGAATAGCAAAAGAAACAGGCTGAAAAGTGTTCACTCTGCGGGTAAAACATGCAGCTGTCTCATTTGCTTAGTAGCTAGTCAATGCTCGAGAAGCTTTCGAGTGACCAAGATGAATATCCATGGAGAACCGAGGGTCTGTCGGGAAAGTGCTGGGCTGTGTGGCCAGAAGGTCGGTGACACAGAGGTTTGTGACCTGAAAACCCTTTGTTAGAATCAAGTGACACTAAACCGTAAGGGAAAAAAAAAAAAGAGAGATTGATAGCATTGTACTGGCAGTCTCAACCCCCTGTATTGCAGGGAACAAGGCAAACAAAAGCCACCAAAATAAGGAGTATGGAAGTTAAACTGGACAGTTCTTCCAATTGATGAGGAAGAAACACTTCAGGCAAGATATAGCTTTTCCAGTCTGATAAAGAAAGCACTCTTTGACAGGAAAACTAAAGGAACAATGACACCAGCCCTGTACCTAAATAAGAGCAGAGACTTGGATACTGCTTTCTTAACTGCACCTTTCCACCAGGACGTGCTGGTTCCTTATGATCCCAGTAAGAAACACACTCAGACTCTGGCAAATTCTTTTTAAAATGCTATTTGTTAGTGTCTACATCATAAAGAAAGAAAGGATGGTATAGGTAATCTTATGTCCTTTCAGATGCTGGTAACACTGAATTGCGCAGCTTCAGACAAGCCTCCAAATCCCATCCACGGAGGAGTTACACCACTTTTTTTGTTAATTTAAGCTCTTACAGGATTTTCTTAAAAGAAAACAACTCCATTCATCACTTCTGCTGCCAGCTGGAAAGGATGTTCACATGAGAACTTGTTGCTGCAGTTTTAGATAAAGGCAAGGACGTGCAGCAGGTAGTGTAATCACGGGTACCGAGTGGGAGCTGCCTGCAGCCTCCTCTACTGCAATCAACCACCTAAGTTTACCCCAAGGAATCTGTGCCACACAGCACGGGCCAGAAGACACTGCAGCAGAGCAGCACGCCTGCTCGAGTGAACTGCTGTGTGGATCACTCACATCTCAATGTACAATGGTCTTCTGCTCAGATGCTTGCTGCATCTGATTTCTGTAACTCAATAGCTAGGTTTAGCATTTCCGTTACCATGTCTTTTAAGGGCAAATCAGACAAAACATAACTACAAATAAAAAGTAATGCAATTGCATGTTAAATAGAGCAGGTATTGGCCTAAGTCAAGCTCACAGTTCAGCCTGCAGAATGAAGTATTTGGCACGTGTGGAGGAAGAACTTTAACTGAACTATAAAGGTTAGAGAGGTTAAACCTCTGAAACATGGTTTCTGGCATGTTTGGATGCTTGTCTCTGGAGACCCTTTAATAAAAAGCCTCATATATTGGTCTACTTGTGCAGCGACAGCCATAAATAAGCCAAGTGAAATGCAAGCTAATTAGAAAGCACTTATTCTTGTCCTCCAGAGTGTATTAAGATGGAGAGTTTCAGTTTCAGACTACAACTTACTCCTCTCATATTCAGTCCCATTCTTTTCCTGTTGTATTGCTACGATTTTCTTCTTCATTCAGTGACAAGGCAGTACATCTAGCAGGCTTTTCAATGTAGATTTCTTTCTGTGGTTCTTCTGAGTGGAAGAAGTCATTGTCTGGGGAGAGTCAGTTGCAAAAGTCCTTGAGGAAGTGTGGCATCAGCTTCTTTGTCAATCCCATCAATTATCCCTTGCTCCCTTTCCCCTAAGCAAACATACATGTCTCTTTAAAACTCAGAACTGGTGGAACTGGGCTACTTCCAAGTGGGACTATGAGATTTATTAGATTCAGAACTGGTATTAAATATCTGCTGGTGCTATATACTGCTCCCCAGTGGGATAACATAGCTCTGACTCCCCTATTGCTATGTTAATACTTCTCAGTAAATTTGCTTGGTGAGTTTGCTGAAGTAAACAATCGAAAGAGACCAAGTACATTTATTTAATGACAAGCAAGTTACTTGAAGACAGGATGGTGAAATTGTTCAAAACTGAAAAAACAGAGAAAGTTGAATGAAATTACAATATATCTCAACTTTCTTTGACATTTTTGAGATAAGAAATGAACTTCTCAAGTCCTTATAATAAAACCAACCTCTACAGCACTAGTCTTGCCTGTGGTTCAGTTACTGGAGTGATACTTCACCTTTGGTTGTGACTGCAACTTAAGTCTAAGTTAGACTTGCTTGAGCTATTCCTTACAAGTGAAAATATTGGCTCCATTGAAGAGGGCTGGCATTTCACCGCAGGTGCAAGTGGACAATGGATTGTTTGTGCACTGATCCTCTTTCTCTTTATCTATACTTATAACCAATGACCTCACCTCTCTTGGCCTTGTTTGAACACCACCCGTTAGGGAAACAGAAAGTAGCCTAGAATCAGGCTGGACTGTTTGAATCTTAAACTTTCATATTTTTAAATTTGTGGAACTGGAGAGGGACTCTGACCTTTTAGCTACTGTCAATGGTTATCTGGCTAGAATTTGGCTGGAGTTAGAACTAGAGCTGTTGGAGAGAGGGTGTTGCCAGCAAGAGAGGAGAGTAGCCTTTGATCTGGACAGTCTTTGGACTGGGTTTTGGGTGAACACCGAGATGGGCTACTTGGATGGATTTAAGTCCCAGACTGGCAGGGTATGATGGCCTAAGGTGAAGATGGAGGTTAAGTTTATTATTTCACTTTTGGACGTTGAAGGCCAATGGTTGTGGCTGTACATAGCAGGAGATGGTAAACTAGGTCTGGGCTGGCTTCATTTCACTGGGTTTATGTACAGCACTGCCTCGGTTGGCTGGGGTCGGTATGCAAGCTAGGTTTTCATACCTGACATCAGAAAACTCCTGGGTAGGGTTGGTATACTTTACTGTTAAAATACAGGTTGTGGAGGACTCTGGCAGGAAGTTTCTTTGCCCCAAAATGACCGGTAAGGTGATGGGGGAAGGGATACAGGCCCTGGGTCAGGCATAGAGATGGTGCAGTAGTCACTGCATTGATCATGAGACCGGGCCAGGATTTTGGGACCAATGCCCAAATCTCTTACTCTCTTGCCAGGCCTCTGGGATTGCTGCAGCTCTGGGGTCTGGCCTTGAGCAGGAAAGCAGCGGGCAAATGAGGGAAAGCAATATCTTGTATATGTCACAAAATTTTTGCTCCTTATTCCTGTATTATAGGGGATATTGGGCAATTGCACAGCCAGGGATGGGCAGAGAGAAAGGTCTGTGGATCTGCTTTCTCTGACATGTAGCAGACTGGCCACAATTAGAGCTAGGTCAGGACCACAATCTGACAGACGTCCCAGGTTGCTGGCTGCCATATCTTGTTCACATTCCCAGGACTAAATTAATTGCCAGATTTGAGGTGTATTTGAGGATTAAGTTTTTCCTTTGTGTCAGATTGACAGAGGCTGAGCAGCTTTTGCATTCCTGCAGGTCATGGTCCATCTGCTAGAAATTCGCCAGGGATGTTTCAGCTAATGGCAGTGCTGTGCATCTCTTCTATTCTCTTTAAAGTGATGACATGGTGTAATTTTTAAGGCTTTTTGCCTTTTGTCCTAACAATCTTGCAATTGTTACATGGTCTCAGAGACTGCTTTATGGTAGGAGATATAGGTGGTGGTGCAGGTACCCTGAGGATCCATCTCAGCCTAATGTGAATGCCATCACAGTGTGATCGCAGGGAGTTGAATTCAGTGACCCAGAGGCTCCTTTCCAGTCCCACTTTCTGCCTCACCCCCTGCAAGCTCAGACAACTCATGTGACCCCCTTTCTGTCTCATTTTCCTGTTTCTCTGCTGCTCTTCAATTTTCTTTTCTTTAGGCATATGTTTCTCTATCTGTTTATGAGACTACCTTACAGTCTAAGCAGAATATTTCCAAAATAAGCAAATATGATTAATGATACCATCCTTTGAAACTATACCATCTGATAATTCTCACTCATATCTTTCAATTCCTGCGTTAGCTTTGGAGCCAATATTTCCGCAAACTGCTGGAGTTGGAGATGAATGCTTCATATAGCTTGGAAGTTGTGATTATATGTTTTCAGATGAAACACAGCATTGTTTCAAACATTAATCACTTGAAGGCAGCAGCCATTTAAATTGGGTCAGAACCAGTGAATCAACGTGAGCAGAGAGGATGTTAGTGAGAACAATGTGATTTTTGTCTTCAAAATCTCACGAACCACTGAGCCTAGACGACAAACTGCCGAACATCTTTGCAAGGCTGGACTGGATGATTAGCCTTCTGGTGGCATGTAGCATTGATTTCTGTTCTTGGTAATCTCAAGTCATCAATAGTCAATGGCTTTTCAAATCAGGCAAACATGCAGGCCTTTTTCTGGGCAGGACAGGATGTTTCCTGCATCTCAAGTGTCTTGAAACGCTTACTGGATATCATCCAGCCCTGGTGAAATAAGGACTAGCCAGCAGGAGTAAACAGAACTTTAAATAAAAAGGTTTTGTTTTCCTAGTGTGGGAGAGTAAGGAACGGAGACATAGCTATATAAAAGAAATTGTCTGCATGAGGCTTTCTTTTCAAAGGCTTACACGGGGAGTGTAAAGCTCCTCTTAAACACGCACTTCTCAGGCAATGGCACTAATGGCACACTATGCACACAGTCTTCAGTTTTAATAGCAGCTGCTTGGATAAAAAGGAGGTTCTGTTGCCTGATTTTCTAATCCTGTCTGCATTGTTTTTGGAAACATCCTTTCTGTCCAAAGCCCTGGGGAAGAAAGTAAATTCTTTTCCATTTTTGAGTGCCTGGGATTTGTGAACACTAGAAACAGGCCAAAGCCTTGATGCTATTCTTGACATTTTGAAGTCAGCTAAGCTAAAAATCAAATACGGCCTAATGACAGAGAAAGAAAAGATTATGGCTAGTATTCCACTCCAGATGTATGAGACCCCATGGCTTCTTTGTTCTTTTGCCCCAGCCCGTAGGCTGTATACATTCTGTGGGAGAAGATTCAGTGCAACTCAAAAATTAGAGTGGTGACTTTATGATTAACAAACACTTGATGAAAAAGAAAAAAATATTTCAAGAGATGATGAGTAAGAAAAGCCCCTATTCCTTCTCCAGCCACCCTTCTTTCTGTTCCTCTTTTTTTTTCTCAACCTATTTATTGAGACTGCTGCCAACTTAAGCCAAGGCTACTGGCAGAGGGCAGGACCTGGCTTTGCTCCATAGATGAGCTCTTCAAGGAACAACCAATTTGAGAAGTCAGTAGGCTTCAGTAATCTGCACTATGCCCTTGGAGACAGTGTTGAGCTTCATTAGTGTCTAATGCAATAAGCACAAACACAGAGTGATAACGTGTCACTGGAGCAAAAGGGAAGAGCAGATTCTGATCTCGGAGCACTGACTGATGGAAGTCTTAAGTAATTCCGTTGATGTGCATGGAATCATACTGCCTATGTCAGTGCTTGCAAAGATATCCACTGCCCCTTTCTCTCAGATGACGACTCCTGCAAATACTGGACTTCATTCACAGCTATTTTTGCTGAAGTTTTGCACCAGCAGAACTTCACTGATCTCAGTGGAGATAGGTCAAGTTTAGGGATATAAATGAGACAAGGAGTAGCAAACCTAGCCCATATATTTTCTCTGAGTGCTTTCCAAAGCCTTCAGTTGTATTTTGAGAGTCTCTGCATTTCCGTTCAAATTCAATTATTCATGTTTGACAGAACCTGGTCTGGCACTATTGTGCTTTAAAAACTGGAAATTACTCTGAGGTACAGTACAGGAGAAATAAAACCCGCTATTGTCCTTGAAGGGAACACTGCGAGGCTGCTGGTTCTGTCCTTTCAAGCAGACTGACAGGTTTTTGTCCTATTGTGTCAGTTCATGGTTGCTGAATGTATTCTAAAACATCTCAATTACTTTCTATTTTACAGACATTTTTATTAGATCTATAATCTCATGCCTCGTATCCTCGGTGTCCTCAGTGCTCTGCCATTGCTAAACAATTATCAGGAGGATGTATTTTCTTCCCTGATGGATTCTAAGCTTTTCTTCCAGAGGCTAGATTTTATTACAGATTTTATGTCAGGACAGCAGAGGCTCATTGTTTCTTCTTAATTGTTCCCACTAGAAATCAAAAACATAAATAGAGAAAGAAGAGCTGGCGTGATAATCCAGGCAAGAGAGAGCAGTTTTTGATGTCCAGCATTCTCATAAAAATTCATGCTCCTACTGACCACCTTCTTGTTGATTCATGGCAGATAAACAGAACACCTACCTCTTTTTTCCTGTTATGATGCATCAGAGAGGCCAGGCTCATCTCTTACACAGCCTCTTTACTGCAGAATAACAGGCTACAGGACGGCAGACAGTTTTGCAAGATTTCATATTTTGCCTGTTCTTTCTGCCCATGCCTATTACCTTGTCCTCTTCGTATACTGAAAAACGTCACCCACCTTAGGTGGTCTTAACCCCCCAAAAGATCACAAATGAAAAAAGCCTGTTAATGCTGTCCCCAGAATAAGATACTTCAGACCTCTCTGTTGTGCTCTGCATTTTCCACAGCAAAACCCCACAAGAACATATTCCCAGCTGTCAAATAAAGGTGTCAAATTCATTAATTAGCTTTCTAATTAATATTAAGTTGTATTGGGTTTGTGTAGCAAGGTTTTGGTAGCGGGGGGCTACAGGGGTGGCTACTGTAAGAAACTGCTGGAAGATTCCCCCATGTCCAATAGAGCCAATGTCAACCGGCTCCAAGATGCACCCGCCGCTGGCCAAGGCTGAGCCCATCAGCGACAGTGGTAGCACCTCTGGGATAACATATTTAAGAAGAGGAAAAAAACCCTGCGCAACAGCAATTGCGGCCAGAGAGAGGAGTGAGAATATGTGAGAGCAACAACTCTGCAGGCACCAAGGTCAGTGAAGAAGGAGGGGGAGGAGGTGCTCCTAGTGCTGGAGCAGAGAGCCCCTTGCAGCCCGTGGCGAAGACCATGGTAAGGCAGGCTGTCCCCCTGCAGCCCATGGAGGTTAACAGTGGAGCAGATATCCACCTGCTGCCTGTGGAGGACCCCACGCCGGAGCAGGTGGGTGCCCAAAGGAGGCTGTGACCCCATGGGAAGCCTGTGCTGAAGCAGGCTCCTGGCAGGACCTGTGGACCTGTGGAGAGAGAAGCCCACACTGGAGCAGGTTTGCTGGCAGGACTTGTGACCCCGTGGGGGACTCATGCTGCAGCAGTCTGTTCCTGAAGGACCGCACCTCATGGACAGGACCCACACTGGAGTGCTTCATGAAGAACTGCAGCCTGTGGGAAGAACTCACGTTGGAGAAGTTCATGGAGGACTGTCTCCCATGGGAGGGACCCCATGCTGGAATAGGGAAAGAGTGTGAGAAGTCCTCCCCCTGAGGAGGAAGGAGTGGCAGAGACAACATGTGGTGATCTGACTGCAACCCCTGTTCCCCATCCCCCTGCACCGCTCAGGGGGAAGAGGCAGAGAAATCAGGAGTGAAGTTGAGCCCAGGAAGAAGGGAGAGGTGGGTGGAAGGTGTTTCAAGATTTAGGTTTTTATTTCTATATTTACCCTACTGTGATTGGATTAGTAATAAATTAAATGCATTTTCCCCAAGTTGAGTCTGTTTTGCCCGTGATGTAATTGTTGAGTGATCTCCCAGTCCTTATCTTAACCCATGAGCTTTTCGTTATATTTTCTCTCCCTCTGTCCAGCTGAGGAGGGGAGCAATAGAGCAGCTTTGGTGGGCACTTCTTGTCCAGCCAGGGTCAACCCACCACATAAGTCTAACCTGCCATTCCAGCCTTCACTTTCTATTCTCATTAAGACTGTAGTTGAAAATGGGGATCTTGAAAATATGTCAGGAAAAAAATTTTTTTCCTCCAGTCATTGCAGTAGCAGTGTCACAGGTATATGAAGCTTCTTAGGAGCATTGCACACAACATATTTCACTCATATAGTGGGCATTTTCAAATAGATATTTTAAGGAATACATGTATTAATGAATTAAATGGACAGCATATGAAGGAATCACATGGCCAGGGTGGATGAGGCTTTAAGCAATCTGGTCTAGTGGGAGGTGACCTTGCCCATGGCAAGGGGGTTGGAACTAGATGATCTTTAAGGTCGCTTCCAACCCAAACCATTCTATGATTCTATAAATCAGGCTAGGCATCTCATTTTCAGTACTTGGGAGATGTCCTACCAGCTGGGTGCTATGAAGTAGCCAACTTGCCAAGACTACAGACTGCTGACATACTTTGGGATCAAAGGAGAATATGGAGAACCTGGAAGACAGCAAAAGTTTGAGAAATTAACGGCAAGACTGTCACAGTAGACTCTCTTAGCATAATTCCAATGGGTCCTTACTCAAACATTTAAGAGAGTAGCGTTAGGTTTTTCACTAAAAGGCTAATCACTACAATGATTTTTCTGATTTTGGTGAAAAATTGTTGGGTTCGTGTCTGCAACAGTCCCACAATTTGAGGCTATTCCTACCAAGTTTATTTTATGTATTGATTCTGTCATTCTGAATGCCTTCTTCCCGGTGCATTTGACAAGCACATGAAATACCACTGCAAAACAAATGCACATGAATTCAAGCCAGCATCCTTTTACACAAATGTATTCTCTTCAGAAGCACCTACATTATTTTGGAGCTGAGGCAAATTTTAAACGTGGCACTCGGAGAAGTGAGAGGGTGGAGTGATATCCCTCCCCAGGGGAGTAACACAGGAGGTCACTCACTCTCTCATCCTAACGCAGAGCTCATTGAGCTGATGTCTGCACGGTGCAATACCTTTCACAGGCAGGATGTAGGGTCCTTCCCACCAGCTAGAGAAACTGGCCCTTTTATCTACTTAGGGTGCATGGAAGAAGTTGGGCCAGCTCTTCCATTAACCACCTATCTCCCCAGTAAAACACTGAGAGGCTTCATTCTTGCCAGGTAACAAATTTGAGAAGGAGATAACTATTCAAGGTCAATAGTAAAATATTTCATGTTTCAAATTCACTGGGGTTTTTCTTCCACCCAATTTCTTGCAAGGGTTGGCAACTGCCTACTTCCCAATTCTGGCAGCTGCCTGTGTGTAGGAAAAGCCATGTCTTGGTAAAAAAGAAGTTGACAACCCTATGTTTGAAGTGCTTAAGCCTGATGAGAGCTAGCCTTCAGCTTTAGATGACTACAGGTATGTTGTGGGTATTCCAGTATTGTTTCTTTTAAAGAATAACACAGTTGCAGCTAGCTCCATTTGCTGTATTTTGCGTATCTGCTCTGCCTCCTGTCTGGATCTACCCAGGGTTTAGGATTCTTTACTTTGAGGGTGACAGAGTACTGAAACAGGATGCTCAGAGAGGTTGTGGAGTCTCCTTCTCTGGAGATATTCAAAACCTTCCTGGATGTGTTCCTGTCCAACCTGCTCTAGGTGAACCTGCTTTGGCAGGGGGGTTGGACTAGGTGATCTGCGAAGGTCCCTTCCAACCCCTACGATTCTGTGATTCTGTGATTTGCAAAGGGAAAATTATGAGCACTGAGTGATTTTCCAACCAAACAGCACAGTGCTTATACAACGTAGCTCGCTATGAGTTGTGCTTCTCTGTGGCAACTCTCTATTTGTGTCTGAAGTCTCTTCATTTTCTCCTTTACATTGAAGATCTGTTTTGATTTGTTGTCTGTGTCTTGTAAAACCAATATTGTAAAAGTCCTTGGAGCTTGATTCTGATGTGCACCTCTGACCATGTGCACAGCTGGCTCTGCGTGGACCTGTCCCTGAGCTGGTTTTGCAGGAACCGGCTCTACTAATCCTGCAGCTGGGAGCCTCAGGGTATTATCCAGCTCGCATCTGCAGAATTGCCACTCGGTTATGCCTTCTGCCACTCAATCAAGACAGCAGCTCTGTGCTTCACCAGGGGGATGCTCAAGCTCAGGTCGGCCCATGCTGGGGCTCTCTGCGTTTTGCTCCATCCTGCAGAGCACCGCCTGTGCCTTCTCACCACAGTAAGAGAGGGAGAAGATTTTAGGCAGTTTTGTTGGGTTTGGTTCTCATTTTTTTCTTTAAGTATTGTGTGAGAGACAGAACCCAACCTTGTGATGACTGATAATTGTTTGCAGAAAGTGCAGATTATCATGTGTGTATCTATTTTTTGGTCTGCTTCAGTAGACTACCTTGGGCAGGAATGGTAGAACAATATTTGCTATACAATTGTACGGAAAAGGAACCATGAAGTGAGAAGAGAGGATTTAATAGATCATAGAATCATAGAATCATAGAATGGTTTAGGTTGGAAGGGACCTGAAAGATCATCTAGTTCCAATCCCCCTGCCAAGGGCAAGGACACCTCCCACTAGACCTGGTTGCTCAAAGCCTCATCCAACCTGGCCTTGAACACTTCCAGGGATGGGGCCTCCACAGCTTCCCTGGGCAACCTGTGCCAGTGCCTCACCACCCTCACAGTGAAAAATCTCTTCCTGAGATCTATTCTAAACCTACCCTTTTCCAGCTTGAAGCCACTATCCCTCGTCCTATCACTACATGCCCTTGTAAAAAGTCCCTCTCCAGATTTCTTGTAGGCCCCTTTCAGATACTGGAAGGCTACTATATGGTTTCCTCGGAGCCTTCTCCTCTCCAGGCCGAACAACCCCAACTCTCTCAGCCTGTCCTCATAGCAGAGATGCTCTAACCCTCTGATCATCTTCGTGGCCCTCCTCTGGACCCAATCCAACAGGTCCATGTCCTTCTTATGTTGGGGGCCCCAGAGCTGGACACAGTATTCCAGGTGGGGTTTCATGAGAGCAGAGTAGAGGGACAGAATCACCTCCCGCGACCTGCTGGCCACACTTCTTTTGATGTAGCCCAGGATGCGGTTGGCCTTCTGGGCGGTGAGCACACATTGCCGGCTCATGTTGAGCTTCTCATCTACCAACACTCCCAAGTCCCTCTCCTCAGGGATGCTCTCGATCCATTCTCCACCCAGCCTGTATTTGTGCATGGGATTGCTCCAACCCACATGCAGGACCTTGCAGTTGGCCTTGTTGAACTTCATGAGATTGGCACGGGCCCA
>VYXH01002896.1:127170-138520 GCA_013397275.1 Burhinus bistriatus | reverse complement strand
ATGATGGATAGTGGCTTAGCAACTACATCTGCCAGTTCTCTCAGGACCCGTGGATGAATCTCATCAGGGCCCATGGACTTGTGTGCCTTCAGGTTCCTCAGCTGGTCTTGGACCTGGTCTTCTCCTACAGTGGGCAGTACCTCATTCTCCCAGTCCCTGTCTTAAATCAGGGCGCCGAGGGCACCATCTGCCCTGACTGTCTCTGACCCCTCCCCGGTCTCCCCCCACCTGTGCACAGCCCAGGACCCCATGTCAGCCCCCTGGGACCACTAGCCCCTGCCCCAGAGACACTGCAGCAGGGCTGGTCTCCAGCTCTCAACAGCCCTGCCCTGCCTGTCCCGTCCCCATCCCCAGGAAGGTGCCCGATGCCAGGGCTGGGGCTGCTGCGGCATCCCCTGGCTGCCCTACTCCCCTGGCCCACCGGGTGCCCAGGCAGCAGCAGCTCTGCTCCTTTGTCTGGAGATGTGGGAACTATGGGGCATGGTGCTAGGAAGAATTACTGGGTTAAAAACTGAGAATGCCAGAGACGGGCTGTCAGGAAAAATCAAGACATTCATAAGAGACTAAGCATATGGCTACTAGGACTGTATTACGTTTCATTTCACCTTCACAGAATTACCCCCCCTCCCTCTGAGACTGGCAGGGACTGGGTTAGTGTTACACAGGGGAGCTCACATCTACACAACAGCCAGGATATTCTCAGTTGCAATATGCCGACCTGCGACTTCGCAGATGAAATTGATTATTTTTGCTGTCAGCCCCCTTCTGCTCTATTAAAATTCAATTTTATGGTGCAACATTCCCTGTGGACATGTTTTGTCATTTGTTTCCAAGACATACTGGAAGCACGTATGTGCTTCTAGCAAATGCTGAAACCTAAGACAAATAGCTTATAAATTAGCAGCAGAAGGCTATAGTATAATAAACTGCTTACTTTTTTGTTACCATATAATATGTGACCATTTGTAACAGTTTTAAACCCCAGCTATATACTCATCTATTAAATACCATTCTTGGTGCCAAACTTTTTCGTTCCACTGTATTAAAGTGGGAGTAAGCCTTTTTTTCTTTTTTTTTTTCAGGACCGCTGAAAGCGTCAGCAGTAAATGAAGCCCAAGGTGACCAAAGTCCTAATCCTGCAAGTTCCCAAGCGTTGCCACTTCCCATCACCATCAAGATGTGTGGTTAGTGTGCTGTAAAATCTCTCAAGTGGTTCAACGTTTAAAAACAGGGGCTGAAAGAGTTTGGGGGAATTCAAGCAAAATCTGTCTCATCAAGCTGTGGGAATCATCAATGCTATTTTGACTGTGTTACCTCAGCGTATGAAGGGAGATAACACAGTCATTGCATTGAAAATGTCTTAGCGTCTAGAGACCTTTTTTTGCAGAAAAGAATCATGAAAGAGGGTTAAATCATCCACCTGTTTCTGGAATTATCTACATTGCCCATGTTTTGTGATGTTTCTGATGTGGCATGGTTTTTGATTTTCATCTGCAGGCTCAGAAAGGCAGACTTGGAATAGTGCATCTGTAGATTTCCATGCTCTCCTAACGCAGATCTTTGCACAGCAAATTAGCGCTGCGGAACAGGGCTGTCAGCTTTAATGTGACAGCTCAGTTCTCCGGCATTTATTCTAAAAAAGGTGCCACTGGTTCATTTCCTACAGCTCCTAAACTTGATTATACTGGCTATACACTTTGTATTCATTTTGATGCCTTCAGTGATTCCCAAGCACAACATTTAAACATACAACTTTCTGAATGCCATTTTTTTATTTTAAAAAGAATTAAAATTTCATCATTCAGCATGATGTTTAACATCTTGTACTGAATATTAGTGATGCATATTTATGTTTGCAGTTCAGATTGGCCATTGCGTCCAAGCCTCCTGAATGTTTGCTATATTTTACTTACTTTATTATTTTAAAGCCTAATTGTGGGGATTATTTCTTCATTTAGTAGCTTTGGTATTGTGGCAGTCAGTATATGAATCTAATAAAGGAAATCCAACCCTAAAACCATGTCCATTTTTTCCCCAACTGTATCAAAGAGTCAGTAAAAGAGATTGCTGCTTCCTACGTATCGTTGCTTAGTCAAGGACAGATAACTGTTGGTGCTACCACTCTTTCCCGTTGAAGCACTGCCTAGTTTATATCAGCACTTATGCATAGATTACTTGCCTGTGTGCAATGGTTATTAACTCATCATAAATTCAGCAAAAACCTAAATAAGATGGTAATTCATGCAACATTTTCTGTGACAATTTTCAAAGCTTATCATGAGTGGTGTTAGCTTATTTTGTCTGTCCTGAATTCCAATAATCCAAAAAATCTATAATACCTGTATGGCATGCTTTAAGTACTTCAAACAGCTAATTAATTGTTTTCTACAAAAAACCACATACAGCAATAAAACATCTCCCATGAAAAGCAAATGGTCAGCCCTGAACTGGTCAGGCAGTTGGACAAGATGAGTGCTGTAGGTCCCTTCCAACTCCTCTCCTCCTCTCCTCTCCTCTCCTCTCCTCCAGAAGCTTTCTAGTTTTAATCTTTCATTTTCTTTCTTACTACTTTTGGTAAAAGTTTCCTTGTTTTATATTTTGTTCCTGTGCTACTCCTTTTTTTTTCCTCTTACACAAATGCAAACAACCTTTCATGCTCAATGAACGAGCAGGTCCATCTCTGGTAATATGCTGCCCCTGACAGGCAATGTCTCTAGATGTCCACTATCATGACTGTAATGACTACAGTTCCTGAAGTATTCTACACTCATGCTATTTATAAGTGTCTTATTAATGTATGTTTGGATGTCACCTTAATTACTGAAAATTATTTGAATTCAGCTAGCAAGTTTTCATTTATAAAGGGGACGGGTGTTAGTCTTATCATGCTCCCCTCTGCTTGATTTAGACCTCAGCAGAGAAAATATTTACTTCATTTGATATAAAGTTCCAAAAATAATTCATTTATTGGCTTTTATCCAAAGATGGTAACTTAAACTCCCAACTGTGATTTTTTTTCCTTATTTTATCATTCAGCCCGATTCAACCTCAACTACTGAGGACGCAATATTTCCATAAAAGGACACCATAGTTGAATATTTATTGCTTCATTCTCATTAATATCTTTTTAAAGTAGTGGAATGACTATTAATTTTCTTTTTTTGGTTTGTTATTGGTTTTCAGTTTGGCAGTGAGCTCCTACCTCAGCAGCTGCCTGTATTTCAAAAATTCATTCTTTGGATATGTCCTGCACCTTCTCCAAAGGCAGCTGGAATAATCAGCCCAATGGATGCAAAGAAAGGTCTGGGAGAACAAATGGACAACAAAAACAAAAATAGAAAGAAAAAAAGTTCGTAAAGTGTAATCCAGTCTTCAGTTTCAAATCTGTTCCCTTACAATTACGGAGCATAATCCAGCATCAGCTGTTGTACAGGGCTGCATCACAGTAGTCCCAGGTTTCCCCAAACAACGAGCACAGGCAGATGTGTTCGCAGAACCAACTGGTACGTGTGGCATGCTCCTGGATGTGCTAAAGAAAGAGCTCCAGGGGAAAACTCAAAAGAGACTAACAGACTCAGGCAAGTTAAAAAATATTTTAGTAGACCTATTAGATACATTCAATCTAAGTAGCGAGAACACTAAGTAATAGCACCTTTGACTATAACGAACAAAGAAAGAAGAGATGGTGCTTTGACATTAAAGACAGCAGCAAAGTCATCTATGAGTATGTTATGATATCAAGATCAGATATTCAAAACACGAGTGGGAAATAGAAGCACATCATCTTAAAGGGAAAAAAGTGGGCATAAAAAGTCAAGTTAGATAGAACCACTTATTTTCTGTACTTCTAACTCTGTGATTCAGTGCAGAATTTGTCAGCATGTGGAATTGCATCAGCAAAGGTAATCACCTAGGGAAATAATACGATTGCTTTATGTCATTCAAGGGTGTCACGGATGGAAATATTTGACATGGTTATGACTTAGCAGTAATTCAAAATTTATTAATGATTTGAGGTAGATCAAGAGGTTGAATTTTAGCAGCACTTAATCATTAACCAATTTAAGAATTTACAAGATGATTTAACAAAATAAATGAACAGCGACTTAATTACAGATTCAAAAATTACAAGATTCACACTAACCTACTATAAGGTATCCCAAATCAATACATATGCATATGAGCACAAACATACACACACACACCACTCGAGGGGTCGTACACACACCCACAGTTTTCAATTGCTAGGACCAAAGGTCCCTTCACAGCAGCCAACTCCCGTGAGCCGACGGGTGCCCCTTTTGGCTCCTTACGCACACACAGACAAATGGACAGAAAGTATTTGGATCCAGTAAAGTGTAAGATCACCCACAGTCGTGAGAGCTAATGTGCGTATTAGAGACACATGGATAGAGAGGTGGATGAAAGAGAGGCTAGCCTATAGATAAAATTTCCTTCTTCTCGAGTTTGGAGTAAATACTCACAATGCCTCGGCATTCCTCAGTCGGTGATAACTGAGGCTCGAGAGGGTTGACTCGCCCTGACCTTTTAATCCTCGAGGTGTCTGCCTGAGCGGCGTCCCAACTCAGAGGAGATGCTGGTCACAGACCGCTGTGACCCAGAAGAGCTCAAAGGGTCTTGCTAGAATTGCTGTTTATAGGGTCCGAGACAATTGACTTCCGTCAGGTACTTTTCCACTCCGGCCCAGCTCAGACAATGGAGCATTCCGGTACTTTCCAGCATTTGCACAAGCCCAGAATTTGCTAGATCTTGAAGTTCTGGTATCACTCCCCTCTTTGGGCCACAATCCATATATTGTCAGGAGTGATCGATTACTGTTACTCTTCCCAAGTGATAGGAGTCATGGGAGCCGGGTACGCTAAGGAGTTGCCATAGCATTCTGGTCCGTTACCCTTCACCTTTTTTCTTTCTTTTTATGTTGGATCATTATGTGTCTCAGGTAACGTTTTGGTCCATTTTATTGTTATGTGGCACATGTGGGGAGTGAATTGCACCAAGCACCGAGTGGCCTAAAGAGAGGGGATGGGATTGCACTGCCACCAAGGGCTATACATATTTGTTGCTAGTAAGATTATTTTGGCAGAAAAGAAATACACAATAAAATGACAAAGCCACCAAAAATCTAAGAGCAAGGGTGCTACACTTAATAGCAGCCTACATTTAGTGCTCACCTCTCTGACAGTGTTCAAATACTAAATAATGATTCCACTAAAAACCTATATGAAAAGAACATAAAGTGACTGAAAGAAGCTATCCAGAAAGACACGTTGCATTCACAGGCTGAACTCCTTACTGTTTTGAAATCACAACATTAATTAAGACATTTAGGATTCCACAAGTACAATTTATTTATATTTTTTAATACTTATCTAACATCTTATAGTTTGTTACTGTATTCTATAGCTGCTTATTTCATCAGCATTACATTTTAATAACTTTATGGGAAAAGCTCCCTGCATTTAATTTTATATAGAGATTTATACAATAAATCCTTATATAATTTAATATAGGTCCAATTATACTGGGGGAAACTACATGTAGAAAAGTCTCCCCTTAATGAAATGGGTGACATCTTTCACCACTGCAAGGGCATGTCCAACTTCCAATGGCCAAATGGAGAGTTTGTTCACCCTAGGAAAGTGAGGGTGAAATAGCACAAATATATTATTTTTCCAGTGCTTCCTATCAAACATCATCATTGGGTCTCTTTTAAGACTAGCAACCTCCTGGAGTGTTTCCAAGGGAGCAAGGGGGTGTGTAGGGAAAGAGCAGATTTCGTTGGGCAGATTCATCTTGTTCCATACTAATGGTCCTGCAAAACACCTACCCTCTGCAGACCAGTAGACAATATTATTGCTTGCTATCCCATCAAAAGAAGTTTGCCCCCCGACAGATTTACTCAGGAAGAGTGCGGAAAAAGGAGGCTTTCCCTTTTAGCACCCCTGTCCATGCTGTGTACACTCCAGGTTACAACAGTTGAGGGAGCACCCAGACATCAGATAATAGTTCAGCTGGGATTTTTCCAACATTTTTTCCCCTGTTCTAGGAGGATCGCTGGTACTGTATGGTACCTACAACTGCCTGGCATGATATACAGTGGTATTTGAGAAATAGTAAAGGATGGTATAAATAGACACTGTGTCTGACTTTCCTCTCTTCACAACAATGTAAATCAAGATGACCACCACTGAAATTCAGATACACGTTGCTATAAAACTGGTCTAAGAGCACTGTCAGGCTCTCTGACGCGATCCAGAGGAACACGCTGCCTAATGTAGCCACTGTGGCTATTTCTCTTCGCCGGCTGTGCAGAGAAGAGGAGCCTGACCGCACTCGGTAGTGAGGCAAATCACATCACCCACTGCTCTCTTGTACTAACGGCTTGGACTGACGTGCGGTGGCACATTACACAGTCACACAGTCAAGTTGCTGCCGTCCCCAGCCATCCTGGCTGACAGATGCTGCCACCTCTGAGTAAGGACACCCAATCCCCTCATGAATCCTCTCCTGAAGCACCGTGGCTTTCAGCCCAGGACACTGAAGACTCATGTTACCTTAGAAAAGAGGGCTGAAGCCTGCAGTGGTTCAGGATCTGACCCACAGCGAGATCGGATGGCTCTGCCTTCCAGCATAGCGACCTCCCTCAAGAGGGTGAGGCAAATGGTTGGGAGCAAACCCAGGTTTAGTCACTCAAGTTTTATCCATGTCCACACAACTGTCAGAGCCCTGAAATATTATCACAAAAGCAGTGACTGCATCTACAGGAGGCACTATATCGACCAAATTCACTATCTTTGATTTCTGGTATCAATGCTGCATATTTAATATTCTCCTAATGCACTTGCTTTGAGAGCGTTTTCAGCTGCATTACATTTTTAAAGACAGATTCCACAGAGCTGTTTGGGCAGAATGACACAAAATCAACTGTCCTCATTTTCCTACCCACTGTGGCTTTCACTGAAGAGAAATTACTTGGATTATCCTTATGAAAACTGTTAGGTATCACCCCCTGCCCGCCATAAGGGAAGAGTAGTTTGTCATCAGCTTAAATATTTTTCTCTAAGTTGTTAAACTATGCATTTTGGGGCATCACAGCTTACCTTAACCACAAGAAGGTATGAAAGGAAGCCCGGTAATGGTGTCCTGATCCCGTCTCAGCTGCAGTGACATACAATAGAGGCACTTCTCTTCAAAAAGAAAAATGGTCATACCAACATAGTTTTTTCTTCATACTTTTGTTCACATTGGATGGACAAAGGTGATTCGTGAATATCTCCCTGTTATTGAAAGTGGCTCACTAATTTCACCTGAACTTTCCCTCTGGTTGTTTCCTGTTATGCTGAGAGAAGACCTTGTGAGCAAGAGTTTCTAAAAATGCTGAGGGCCTACAGCATGGGATTAAAAAGAAATTACTAAAGCAAGTTTCACTGTTGCTGCTAGGCTTGCCTTCCAATAGCCAAACCAGAAATGGGAGACATTGATGGAAGTGCAATATATGAGGTGTGCTGCCATAGCTTAAGGAGTGAGCTTCAACCAGCCAGATGCTGGCCCCCACAGAGAAGAAAAACCCACACAGCCAGTAAAGAAGGGTATGTTTCTGAGCCCAGTGCACACTTAAACACTCAGGACTATGGTAATGCTGCAGTACTTCGCCCTGCAGAAACATGTGACGGAAATGTCTCCAAGAACCAGAAGCAAGAACAGACTGGAGGGAAGGCCACCTGGGGGACCTGTACCCACAGGCTTTCAGTCACCCCAAGTGGTCCAAACTGTGTGAGAACTGGGTGCTCTACATCCATCAGTGAATGCAAAGAGAAAGCATGGACTTGGATAAACCCAAGCAGAATGACACGTTTTATACATCCATTTTGGTATACACAGCTAGATCAATGGGTGTCATTTCCAATACAGAAAACACAAGGCTTAAATAGTAGCGTGATTAGAAAATGAAGTGTAGATAGCAAATAATAAAGATAATTACTCATTCTGATCATAGCCCCTCTGCACAGATATTCAAAGAACATGAACATGATATGGCTTCCCCAGGTATTTTAGCCCCTGAGAGTGAAGCTAGTTTTTTGGGTGATTGTGCAAGGGAAAGTTTTAGAGAGGCTTCCAGTATGGTGGCAAATCCATCTCATGATGTTTTAATTAGACAAGGATTAATGAAACTATCTGTGAAAAGTGAAGAACAAACACAGCCTCTCCAACAGTATTCATTCTTGTATGGTTAGGTAGGGTATTTTTGACTTAGCACCTATTTTTGTGCTATACATTCCAGTATTTTCACTTTAAGTTCTGGCCTGCCATGAGCGCGAATACTTAGCTTTAATTGCAATATTTTAATATTTTACCTTTTTTGCAACCTTTTAATTGCAAAGGTAAACATTGTTTAATCGCATTTTAGTTAAGTGGTAACACCATAATACAAAACTACTACTAAGACATGCATGTTAAATGTTTTTCATTTCACTGCCACATTTCACAGTTTAGTGGAAGATAGGAGCTAAAATAGCTGCACAGTCATCCCTAGTACTGAACCATGTGTATGGATGTGTATTCTATAAATATGTCTTGTCTCTGCCAAAGTTACATTTTTCTTCATTAGAAAAGGTAAAATTCATGCTGCAGAACAGAGGATCATAAGACTTCGTGCTACTTACTTCCCAGTTAAGCTGTGTTTTGGCTTACATGAAAATTAAAAGGTATCAAGACCTTGTGTCCTTTTTCAGTCTTTAATGTCAAGCAAAACAAAGGGAAGAAAATCGGTGTGTCTCTGATATTGGCGAATTGTGTTTTCCTTAAGTCAGACTAGAATCTAAAATTGTTCTCCAGGGCATGCCGTGTTTAGCCAATAATATAGACCTGTCCCTGCTGCATGCCTAGTAAGTAGCACTGGATAAAACCTCTTTGGTCAATATGGAAAACACTTCACGCATCAGCCATTGACCATTCAATGCAACCATGCAAAAGAGCATTTTCTGCCATTGATCAACAATAATTCCTGGCATTTACAAGGCATCTTTAATCTGAGAGCCTCAAATTGCTCTGCAATGAAAATAAATTCTCTGAGTCCCCCTCTGAATTAGGTGACATAGTATTTGATTTACAAATGAGCAAAGTAAAACATAGAGGAGTAAGATAATTGTTCAAAGTCAGATCGTGAATTTTTGGCAGAATCCAGAAAAAATATGTAACCTTACAGACTTTTAGATTTGTGGAAAATTGGTGTTACCAAAGCAGATTATTAGGTTTGTATCCGCTCTTCAGTTTGCACAGATGTTAACCTGTCCGTAATGACAACGTAAGACAGTGAAGAACCATGTTTCCAAGCCATCATGTTACAGATTAGGAGAGGACAAGGAATGATCGAAGTCTGGAAAACTTTTTTAACTCCTGAATCACCGCTAGCTTTTGAATGAAGAGCTCTAATGGAGAGACACCTTAACATATTTCCATATTCTAGTTCTGCTTTTACTTGGTGGCAAAAGGGACACTCGGTTCTCAAAAAGGATATAATGGGCTGCACATGAACTATATACACAGACGAGACCTGAAGTTTAATGGCAAAAATTCTCTGTACAGATGTGTCTGAGAACAGAATTGGTTTCAAAATGTGTAGATCTGAGAAGAACAGGGTAGAAATACCTAGACAGATGTCAGGATATGCATTTACAATACAGTTCAGAGCCACAGGAGGAAGCATAGCTTCTTCAGACTTGCAAGGAAAAATAATCTGCATAGTAAAAGCACTATAAAGATTTTTTGTTATTTTATCATCTTTGCTTTTATTATAAATACATGTGAATAACTGTCGTGATTGATAGGATTTCTATTTCTGGGGTTTGCAGGGGGTTGAAAACCTTCTTCTTCAGGCAAATCAGATAGCAAATTATATCTAAGCCCTGGTACATTTAATAATATACACAGTTAAAAAAAGATCCTCTCCTGTATACTGTGCATCTTGTTCTGCTCTTTTAGCACTTCAGTACCTTATGGTTTCAAGTCTGTGCTTTCAGACCTGTTTCACACCCCCAGTTTCTAAATCCTATGTCATTCTTCTTCTTGACAATTTTAAATTTAAATATATTTATACAGCAAAAAGATATTTCTGGTTTAACATTTTAATAATGCTGTAGTCAGATTTTATTAGTGCTTCTCTGTTACATTTTGTATGAGACAGGAAAAAGTAATGAAGAGAATATTATTGTGGGATTTTAGGCTTATAAGCTTAATGTATTATAATACAACAAAATGTATTATCTAAAGGTCCCTTTCTCACAAAGGCAAATGAGAGCACCATAGATATGACAATATAAAGCAGCAGTCAAACCAGCGATAACATTTTGTAATTGCAAAACATTCTTTTATAAAAATGTAATTCATTAAAAAAAGTTTGAAATAAAGAGCTTTAGGATTCCTAATCTTGGCTGTATGGTTATTACACAGCTTAGTAAGAAGAGAAATGACAAACTAAACAGAACCAAACCTATTTTCTCACACGATGTAACTTGACCCTCGAATCTGCAGCAGATAGCTTGGCCATCTGGAGAGCGTGTGCAACAGGATGTAAGGAATCACCAGTTCAGTGAGTACAGACGGTTGGAAGGAAACTCTTCCAGACGTCCTCAGAACTGGTAGGGGGTTTCAAACATTCTTGCAGCTGAGAGCGAAAACCATACAAAAACTCCTCTGATTCTTCCCATGCTCTCTTTGCGACCTAGCAGGCATGAAGATAACTTCCAAAGAAAACCGGACAGACTTTACTTAGTCTGGAACCAAACCAACATTAAATGTACAGAGGAGCTCTCCTTCTGCTTTCATTCCAAGTTATAATGAACTTAATTAGGCTGAAATATCTCCCCAAACCTAAATTATACTAAAGACCCATTTCAGAAGCACTGATACTGGTATCTCCCAAAAGTAACATGCTTCTCCAGACAACAAAGCTGCTAGCAAAAAATCTGCTTTCTCTTCGGCTGGCGGCTGCCCGCCTCCGAGCAGCCGTCCTGGGGCCCCGAGGAGCCCGCAGGCCCCGGCCCGAAGGGGACGGGGCCCCGTCAGGCCGGGCTCCCCGGCAGAGCCGGCACTGGCCGGCGGTGGGAAGCCAGGTGGGCGGACGGGCAGAGAGAATCGGAGAGCTCTCCCCTGGAGCCTCCCTGCAGCCCGGAGCCTCCCGGGGGAGGAGGGCGGCCACCCCGCCGCGCCAGCGATCTGCCGGCTGCGGCCCTTCGCTTTGAAATCCGCCCGCAGAGGCAGCCCCGCGCCCAGAGGCCCGTTAGCGCCCGTTGCGCCGCCGCCCGGCGCTCCCGGCGGAGGCGGCTCCCCG
>VYXH01002896.1:104958-127045 GCA_013397275.1 Burhinus bistriatus | reverse complement strand
CCCCCGGCTGCTCCTCCGCGGGCAGAGCCGCCCCGGGGCGGCACCACGGCTCCGGCGTCCCTGAGCAGCAGCGCTCGGTGCCCGGCCAGGCTCGGCGCCCGCCCCCGCCGCCCCCGAGAGGGGTCTGCGGCCCAGTAGTTCGGGGGGAAGCGGTTCAGGAAAGGAGGAATAAATATTTCCTCTTGCGTTTTGCTGGCAGTGGTCTGCGGTTCGCCTGCGGGTCGGGCCCGGTCCCATCCAGCCCAGCGCTCCCTGGGGGGCGTGGGGCTTATTTTGAAAGCAAACGGTCCCTCTCTTCCAATGTGTTGGCCAGGCGGTGGGAGGAATGTTTACAGGTAACATGTAGAGGTCGTTTCGTGTCATATTTTTACCTTCCTTTTGTGCCACCCGCCTTTGTCAGCAGCATGCGTGCATTCTTGAGGACTGGTATAATTGTTTTGAAACGTATTTTAAACAGTTTAGGAAACCTTTTACGTGTGGACTTGTCACCTGATACGTTAAGGATTGTAAGAATTGATTTTTCAGCATATGGAAAAGATTAGTGCGTGTGTCAGGCTCCAGTTTTTGCTAAACAGATGGCACTCTTTTTCCTTAAACAACATCTTAAAGACACTTTAAGTTTTCTTGATGATTGAAGAGGCTCTATAGGCCTCTAATATGTGATTGCGTATCCTACCCCACTCTACCTCTCCAAACTGTGCTTACTTATGACTTTAAAATAGACCTGTCTGTTCTGAAGGTTATAGTAGCAAAGCAATGCACCCCAAATAGGTGTCTTGAGTTTGGGGGTTTTTTTGTTATTTTTTGGGGGGGGGGGTTAAGTGATGTGCGAAGACTGATGCTATATGTTTCTTCAGACTAACTGGAGAAGTACCCTTATTTGCAGTGTCTGGTGTTTTTCGGAAGTTGACAGAAGTTTTCAGTAATGATCCAGACTGTTGGGTGTTGATGTTCTTTGAAAGAAAATGTTTTTAACTTGTGGAAACTTCAGATGGGCAATCTAAAGCAGTAAAATAGAATAAAAAGTATCTACAGGCTGTTAGAAAGCCATTGTGGTTTAGAGATTGAAGATTAGTATTTGTTAAATTAACTTTGAATAATTACTATATAGTGAACAAAAATATCTTGATTTAAATTGGTGACTTTTGCTAGTTAATCAATCTGGTAGAATTTTGTACTGTTCTTTGAAGTATAAAGTTGACTGTGCATACAAAAGATGGGTAAGGAAGGAAGTTAATATATATTGTATGCTGTAACACCAACCTGAATCTTTCAGTATCCAATAAATATTACTTGTCTAACTAGATTTGAGAGTTTCTTATTTGATTCTTCTGGAAATGCTGAGTATCTGACTATACGGTATTCACAGGGTAGTATTTACATGGATTTCAGTGGGTGTTCCCTTCGTCCTTAAAATCCCGTTGTACAGATAAACTTTGAAAGAGAAGGATGTCTTTAATGTTGGTGGTAAGACTGGCTGTTAAAGAGCATTTCTGGAGTGTCTGTTAAAAGCCTGAGGATTCCGTACCATAGCAGAGCTGTATTGTCACAGACCTGCCCACTGAACAATGTAGTGCATTTGTGTTCAGTCCTTTTTGAAGGTTGGAGGCCTTAATACTCAGTGATTTCTACTTTTTAAGAAAATAGCACCGTGTCCTTATGTAAGTAGTGTCGTTGGAGCATATAATCAGTTCTTACATTTGTATACATACAAAACTGATGCTTTTTATAGGACTATCAAAATCTTTCCCAGTTTCTTATGTTTCATCCTACTGTTATCTGTGTCATGCATCTTTTAAAAATATTTTTCCTGTGCCTTTTTTTTTTTTAAATGAGGCTTTTGCTTCGTACTATCTTTTTGTTTTGACTAATCTGGATTATTTTCAAAGTTTAAGGGGCTTTTTTGGAAGGGAAATGTTTGGGTTTTATATGGGCTCTATGGCTTTACGTTTTGCCATGAGGTATTAGGAACACGGTATTAATGTTGTAGGAAGGATGGTTTTGGGAATAGTGAAAAATTACTTGGATATTGGAGTGCTGGAAGATCTATTTATTTATTTGTGAAAGGCTCAGCTTGAAGTGATTTAAGTAATTTTGGTAAGAAGAGGTAGAAACACTGCTGAAAATGTGAATTCTCTGGGAAATTGATGATGGGACTGCTTTTGGTGGGTTTCGTGTGGTATCTTGCTGACTGAATTGATGGGCCTCCCTCCCTCCCGCATGAAAGCAAGATGAACTTATGTGATAGACTCTTGTTTCAAAGGATATTTATTCCTTCTTATCACAAGTTCAGTTTAGTGTGTGACAGTGTAGATCCCACTGTTTTCTCCTAGCATTGTTGTAAGATTAGTAGTGGAACAGCAAAGCGTATGAATATCATTTTAGTGGTGAAGTACAACAAATAACATCAATTGCTCATGTAATACTCATAGAATGATCTTACAGTATATGCTAAATGGATGGAGAACTGCTGGCTAACTGATATATCTCAGAAATAGTTGCTAGAGAGAATTATTCCTGAATGTCATTGTTCCTGAAAGTCGTAGAGGAGTTAATCTACTGGACTTGAGACTTTTTTTTCATGAATTGTTTGGAATTAATAACAAAATTGTTGTTAATAAAACTTGCAGACAAACAGGATGGATAGGTACTAGTGCAGGGAGGACAGAAAAACTGCACAAAACTGTCCAGAATTAATGTGAAATTATGCTACTAAAATGAAGTGCACCTTAGTGAACTATATTCAAAGTAATGCATTGAAGGTAAGGAACATAGGTATGGGATTCTATCCTGAAATTTATTGACTTGGTAGGATATAAATATGAACAAGCAGTTCATCAGAAGCTCCCAGTGGTAATGCTTTGATAACAAATCAAGGAATATGTTACTTTTTTTTTTTTTAATTTTTTAAAGGTGGTTTGCTGATTAGGAACAAGGAGTTGTTTTTTGGCTGAGCGTGTGGTAATACTAATGATGAAGTTTTATCTTTAAAAGTCATTGTTAAACAATGAAGAGTGTGTAGGAGAGTTAAAAATTATTTTAATAATGCCTTACAGTGAAAGGCTTGAAAAAACTGTTTGCATTAATGGAAATAGTGAGAAACACTTTTTTTTGCCCTATTTAAATACTTTCTTACTGTGATGTGGTGCTTTATTCAGTTTATACTTAACAAGATCCAGTGGCTGGAAAGTGAAGCTGAATGGGATCAAATAAAGGTACAAGTGCTAAATGGTGAGGGTGAGTAATCATTGTAACAAAGAAAGAAGGGCAATGGTTGATTATCTAGCTCTTGATGCTTTCAGCTTGAGTTTGAATGTCTTTCTAGAGAACAAATGCAAGCTTTTGAACTCTGCACATGGATAACTGGGTGGTGTTTCAAA
Source organism: Burhinus bistriatus (assembly GCA_013397275.1). Lineage (NCBI taxonomy): Eukaryota > Metazoa > Chordata > Aves > Charadriiformes > Burhinidae > Burhinus > Burhinus bistriatus. Next base: position 123,665 of record VYXH01002896.1, on the reverse strand, counting down.
TCTGTGAATATAGAGGAGTGTAGACTATGGGGTGACTCTGATTCTGTGAGTGATGTACCACCTCTTTCATATACACGAATTCTTCAGCAGGATTGTGAAGTGCATGGATGACCAAAGAGAGGGAGTCCTCTGGGTGTAGATCTCAGGGTGGACGTGACATTGACTGCCCTACAGCATGATGTGGTATTTCTGTTATAAGAGATGCAGTGCACCCTAGGATGGCACAGTAACACTGAACTGAGTAGGCCCTGCTAGTTTGTTTCCTTCTCCCAGTGTTCAGGTTTCTGGTGACAGTTACAATGGCAAGCTCTGCTTCCATTTATTCAGTGTAGCCCTATTATGGGAATGCTACTCATACTGTTTTTGCTTGTTATCCTTCAACTAAATGATATTAATAGGCCTTCTGGCTTTAAATTCGTCGGATCTTCTAAAGAAGAACAACTTCCTGACTATTCTGTGGTAGGTGTTGGTAGGCTTGGACATTTAATTTTGAAATCCAAGAATAGGGAGGGGAATCTTTAGGAAATGGATTTTGTTTGTATTGCTCCTTTTTGTTTGGAAAATATTCTTGATGTGTGGCCTAATATGGCCTGAACTGCCAAAGGTATTTCAGCTGTTCAGGGCTGCATCTCTTCCTAAATGGTAAGAAATATTACTAGGGAGGAAGCTCTGCTTTGTTACTGCTATGAGTGCATTCACCAGTGTCATTAGGTTGTGTGGGAGAAGTTTGAGAAAGACGGAACTTATTAGTTACTGGTTATTACAGATGGGGTTTTTTGGCATTAGGAAAGTCGTGGCTGGAAGTTGGGGTTTTGGGATTTTTTTTGCCTTACTCTGAAGTCAGAGGAAAAATCTTCCTGCAAAGCTGGAAGAAAATTTTAAGAGTTGTGGGCTCTGGCAGGAATTATCCCAGCTAGAAGCCTTTGTTTTTATCTGTTTCTCTTCTGTGGTTCAATTTGTAACTACCTAGGAAGTTAGATGTATGATATCTCCTTGTATTCCTTGGTGGCAGTGTGAAGAAAATAGGTAAACTTATTGTAGATGTCTTTGGCTCTAATTTCTTCTGTTTAAAATACCAGTGAAAGGCCTGATTTTACAGGCTGACTCTATTCCATATGGGATTCTGTTGATGTTGTTGGGGTTGTATCGGGGTACAGATTGTTCTCAATTGTCCTGTAAAGGTATAGAACTTAGTCTGTAGTTTAGTCAGTATCGCTTCAGGGGCTAAGCTTATGTTTGTGAGCTCATTCAAAGATTGGTTATTGCTTATTGTATTACTTAAGAAGGAGGGTGGAACCACGAAGTCTCAGAGAAGTTAACATGCTTAATATTGAAAGTTGAGTCTTGCTTCATGTATCATGGTTAGCTTCATAGTTTGAGGTCAGAGGGGACTGCAGATCTAATCCAACCTTGTAATGCAGGCATTGAGGGTTTTTTAATGAATTAATTCTTTTTATAGCCAGTTAACTGCTTATGAAGTAAAAAAGAAAATAAGCAAAATCCTACAGTAACAGACAATATTGTATAGCTGGGCAGGTTGCCCCCAAATTTAGTTTGTTTAAGACTTAAATCTGTTTCTAACCTGAGTTCATTACATCTTGAGAGGTATCTATCCGAATATTTAATTAATTTATTTAATATGGTGATGATTATCAGATCCCTACACCACTGTTATGATCTGCAGTCCTACTGACCGTTTTGAGTCTCCCATTAAGACATGTTCTTTCATCCTTTCAGGGTTTTCATGACGTTGCTGCGAGTGCAATAACTGCCATAGTAGTGAATTTGAGAACAGAGCACTATTCCAATAGTCACACCAGGGCCAGTTGCAGTAGTAAAGTAACTTCCATGTTCTTACTCAGCATTCCCCAGTTGTATAGACCATTGTACTGTTCTTGTTGGGAACTGCATCACACTGGAAGCTTGTGCCCAGATGATTATCCACCTCCAAGTCACTTCAGTGCTTTCTGAATAGTTTCCTGGATGGGTCTTCATTTTAGATACGACTTTGCTTTTGTTGGTATTTAAAAAACCTTATTCTGGCTTGTCCCAACCATCCCGAAGTAATATAAGCTACATTGTATCAGAAATAGAGTATTATTTATCCTCCTTTTTCCCCTCTCTATAAAACTTACCTCTGACTGTTGTTTGCTTCTAGGTTGCAGAGAACCATGAAATAGGGTGGGGTCAAAATACAAGCTCTGTAGGATGCTTAGTGTTCTTTCAATAGTATTTTTGTATTAACGTTCCCCTGAGGTTTCTAAAATGTGAGCTACTGAAAAAAAAACAAGAGCCTTTTTTTGGCCAGCATAGTCCTTAGCTAGGATAGTATGTATAATAGTCACAAAAATGAATCATAAGAAAAAAGCTTGTACGTTTCTAGTTTCTAACACATGCAAGTTAGACCACATTAACTTTCTATTTTAATTTCTTAATCAAAATATCAGAGAATACTAAATCAAACATTTTGGACATTAACTATGTTTGATCGTTACTACTTCTTTATCACCTGAAAGTGCTGGGTTTATTTTTCTGTGAAGGCATGGTACTTAGCATTACTAGTCTTTGCTTTTTTGTTAGTTCTATATCAAACCTAGAAAAGCCAGCAATAATGTAAAATGGTAACCATTTATAACCTATGTTATCTTTTATCCAGATCACTGGAGTTTCTTCAGGCTTAATGAAAAAACAATATTTACATCTTTTGGGCTATATGGTCGACCTAAACAACCCGTACTTTAAAGAAGTTTAATAGTATTTGTTGTTGTATTAGAAAGCATTTTATCATGGCAACAGGATGTGATTTAAATTTTCTTTTTCCTCAGCTGTTTTTGTTCTGCAATTATTGAACATTTTCAAATTTTGTGGTTTTGTGTTTTTATTGACAGTTCTGTCATTCTTATGCTGTAATCTTGAGAACTTTTGTCCATTTCTTGTGTTGTTAGGATGCTACTTTCCTTGTTTTATATCCTTTTGCTTGCCTTTCAGTTTTCCATATTTTTCTAATTTGTCATGCTCGTTGTCAATGCTTCTCTTGCCATTTTTACAAGATTCCTTTTTTTACAGTTGTTCTCACTTCCCTTGTAAACTATGCAGTTTTTCACCACTCTGGACTTTTTCTCCGTGGTAACATTGTGGCTTCTCAGCCATTTAGTAAATCACTTAAAAATAGATTTCCACTACTTACAGTTTTTCTTCTACATGTCTTCCTCTGATTTGGGCAGTAATTGATTTTTTTTTTTTTAACTTTCTGGAACAGGCCCTCTTAAAGCATCAGTGATGAATGTCTGGTTTGACCTAAATTTGCGTTGATTCAGTTTGCCTTTTTGTGGTTATGCACAGATTTTACTTCTGTTAGATTTCACAGACTTTTAGTCTTTGAACAGCATTTGTTTCAGTGTGTTACCTGTTTGCTCAGGAAAGTAATGAGACATTATAGGTGTGGAAGAGGATTACATCTTAACTTTGCATAATCCAGTTTACGGGGTTAAAGAGGAAAATGTTTGTTTGCTGTTTGCTTGAAAACTAGATAATATTGTCATTGGTACTGACACATTTAGATGGGAGCAGCCTCAGTAATTGATATTTCAGCATGCACATTGTCCTCTGCTGCTTTTCAAAGACAGTATGAGATAAAGATTTTACTTTCATAGCATCCCTGTAGTTGAGAGAAACAGTGGGGTCTGTTACAAATGAGACTGTAGAACAAAGTTGAAAGCTTTTTCTGAAGTCAGAGGGAGTCGGGCTGAATTGAACCCTCAGGCCTGTCATGCCCAGTACATGGTGTAACATTAGACTACAATTTGTCTTGTGCAATTTTGAAATCTATTACTTTCTTCCTACGCTCGTAGGATGCCCTGAGGCCTTTAGAAGTGTCTCCTTGATTGTCTCTGTAAGGGGGGAATTACTAAAAATGGAGGGTAGTGGGAATGCTGTGGTCAGAGCTTGGAAGGCTGCTCAAGACCAGGGGAAGATGATGACTCAAGAAGGAGGGAGCACAGTAGCAAGAGAGGGAGGGCATCAGAGTGTGCTTTTAAAATGCTTGTATTGCTGGCTTTGAAGGATGTAGTTTTGCAATTGAGTTTAAGCTGGTCTAGAGCTATGGTGGAATGCAGACACGGTCCTTTATCTTTCCTGGGGTCAGCTCTTGCAATTGTGTGGCTAGTAGGTGAATTGGGATACTTCTTGCTTTGTGAGTCTGTGACCTATCTAACTGAAACCATTACTGCACTGTTGTGAGAGCTGGTAAGAGATAATGGAAAATGTGCAGCCAGGACCATGGGCGTGACCATCCCTTCTGATGGCAGGGCAGTTTTAGTTTGACGTAAGCTGATTGTGAAGCCTGCCTTTAAACAAGCTGCATGCATCTGCCAGTGATGCTTGTCTGGTACCAGAGTGAAGCAGTTCAGGGAAGTAAATCAGTAGAAAATTGATCCCATACAAAAAAATTGTGAGTAACTTTCTGCCAGTTCACTAAACATAGGATCAAATGCATTACAGTACTGACAGAAGGTAGAGGGTGAGCTGGTGTGACCAGTTTGGAAGGTTAGGAGTTGGATGGAGTGGGACTTAACTGTGAGACCACAGATGTACTAAGCTATCTCTCATGCTGCATAAAATTGACTATCGTCCTGACTAGAAGCACCTTTCACGTGCTTCCTTGTTGTGGTAGATGAACCATCCTGTGTTTATCATAAGTGGGAATGAGAGTTTGCTTAGTTGGCTATTGATCTGAAGCTCCATTTGCTGGTTCAAGGTTGGGATGGGAATGGTGAATTGAAGTTTTCCGTGAGGACTGACTGCAACTTGTACTACCTTTCTTTTTTTCTGTGTGCGCCAAGGAAGAAAGAGGTTCTGTAGCTAGACTGACTGCTCACTCTGTCATGCACTTGCCAGTGCTCTAATTCTTGGTTTAATTTTTTCACTGTTCCTCAGAGACAAGTTAGCTATAAACTTGCTAAGCAGCGTAATTTCCATTTCAGTATGGCTTTGGCAAATACTTGCTGAATAAAGCAGAACCTTCAGTATACTTGTTTTTTTTAATACCGTTTTGAAAATTGAAGAATCTCAAACTTTGAAAAATAATTTTCAGACTATCCTTTTCTGGGAATTTTAAAAAGAGTGAGGTTTTTTTTCTCCCTGTAGTTGAGGATCAGGATTGAGCTAGGTGTACATACTTAGGTGCATTTTTGAAGTTTAGCACTTTAAAAGAGTGAAATACATAATTGGTTTTAAGTTACTCTTGTGATGACTGACTACTAATGCTAGTTCTCAGGGATTTGGTTTTTTTTTTTATGTTGAGAGGTCTGCTAGCTCATATACCGTGAGACCTAGACCTGTTTAAATCACTTGGAAAAAAATTACAGTTTTATTTCTGTTGAAATCCTGAGACTTTGCCTGAGAGCACAATGCAGCACTCCTTGAAAAGAAAGCCAAAAAAGATGTATGTACATGTTAATGTAAGTTGCTGACTAAACCAAAACTTTAAAGCAAGCTTTAAACCATAGTATTTTAAGCTTTTAGATTTTTTAACCTTTACAAATGTTCATAAATGCAGCTGTTTTAAATAACACTTGCGGGTGATGCTATGTGTACAAATGCAAGACCTTCTGAAAAGCCTTCTTGTGAAGCTATTACTTCTAAAGTATAACACTTCAATTTAGGAGCATCTGTAAGTAAATGACTAGAAAGCAGTCAATTGGTTATGGACACTGACTTTGAAGAGGCAAAACTTACTTGTTACCAGCTGTGCCTTAAATCACATGATCTCTGACCTGTGCATAGAGTGGCTGGATTAAGGGCTCCAGTTGAGCATCTCTAACTCATTGTTATGTAAAAAATGAGATCTACATTGGAGAGTATGCACGATTATTTTCTCTGTGTGGTGACTGACTGTTGCTTGTGAGTGGAACTCTGTATCAGCAAAAGAACTGCTTTATCATGTTTGAGATGAGGCTTTTCTCAATCTATTTTGCTGCTTTTTAAAGAAAGCATTGTCAACTTGAACTGTAACTTGTTTTCAAAAAAAAAAAAAAAAATTAGAGAATTAGGTACAGATTTTTTTCCCTATTGTGTATGTATTCTATAATTAGCTTCTCCAGGGATTTTCATGAATGCATCTTTTCTATTGGCCTGTCAAGAAACCATGCAAATAGGCCAAAAATTTAGGAGGGTAACCAAACAAACTTCACAGGATGCTGTCAGATGTGAAAAGTAATGGAAAACAGTGACAGAATTGGCATTGAATGGAAGGGGGTGTTTTTGTCATGTCATACTCATTTTGTGTAATTTAATGCTATAATAAGAAGCAGGGAGAATCCCAGCATAGATTGTAAGGGTTCAAGTAAGACGTGTCTGATAGTACGTATTTGCAAGCCAAACACCGCACTGTTTTTTGATATATAGTGTAAGCAGTTAAGATTAAAAAAACCAAACGTGGTATTGCACACTTTTTTTTCATGGGGAACGTAATGGAGGATTTCTAGCTTGTGTTAGCTAAACTGAAGGTATATATGCATCATCCCAGTTCCGACAGTTTTAACAGCTTATAGCTGCTGAAGGCTCTGGCTTCTCCAACTGATGAACCTATATGGCCCTGCAGAATCCTTCTTTTCCTTTTTTTTCTGGCTAGGACTTCATGTGAATATGAGAAAGATCAGACTGCTCCCGCTTGATGAAAGTCAACAGTTAGTCAGATTAGCTGTTACTGGTTTCACCCTAAATTTTGCTACAGTTTCTAGAGAAGAAAAAGCTACTCTTCTTAAGACTGTAAATAATTAAATGTGATTCTATCTAAATTAAGACACTTTAGCCTCTATTTCTGTGATTTTTCTGTGTTGCAGAATAAGGTGAAGGGGTGGGGGCAGGAAAATTATCATAAACTTTAGAAGAGGAGCTTCCATTAAAAATGTTCAGATAAATATCAGCAGTATCTTTTTAGGAATGCAATGAATTGATTTGCTTGTACTTATTTTGTGAGCATTTTTCTGTTAATGCTAGTGCATGAGTGGCTAGTATTTGTGTGTATATAAACTAATGTGGGTGTTTATAATATGCAAATTACTATAAATAAATTTATCTGGATAGATTCTTGCACTTTTAAAAAAGTAGGAGGAAAACTGGGGAAGCTTACTAAAAAGCACTGAATTCTAACAAATGAAGAACAGAGAAATTGAACACACAAATACAGGGGAAGGAATTCTTTAATATTAACTTCCAATACTTCCTGTTAAATATAATACACATACCTGAGGATTACTTTATTATTTAACTTCCCTGAAATAGTTGCAGTCACTTCCAATTTTATCATGATTCTTTTGACTGCAGCCAGATACAGAAATAGTACAGTCATCAATTAAAAAAAAAAAAAAAAAAATTATTCTCTTTTCATTAAGAAACAGATGCAATAGTATGCAATATTTTATGGAAGCTAATACTTTTATTTATACATTTTTATTTTAGAACTTGTTAGTATTTTCTCTTTAAGTGTCAATTATTTTGGTCACTGTTCAGAATTTGAGTGTCTGACTTTGATTATGGTATCACTTCCTTGCAGAGATATTGCATAATGTTAAAGGAAAAGCAGTCCTAGCCATCTGTTAATGCCTACCAGAGCCATGTGTAGCAGCTGTAAGCAGCAGTGTTTTCCTCCCTTCCTTATGTCCATGCAGGCATATTGACCTATTCATATCCTCCTGCTATATATAACTGCGAATTATGAAATTACTATCTCAGAATAATTCAGTCTTGGCCATTTTATTCCTTCATGCGTAACTTCTTGATTTTTTTTTTTTTTCCCCTGTGAATACTGTTCTCAGAATTCTCCTTAAGCTTATTTTATTTTGGCTTTTTTATTGGAAAAGATTAAAAGATTTGAGTACTGAGGGGAAATGAGCATAACTTTACTTGCACATTTTGTTATGAGAAGAACTGATTGGGAATGCCAGTATTGTTAGTGCTCATTCTTGGGAGCTGTGTTTACATTTTCCCCTCTCCCCTGCACTTCTTCCTTTTCCCTTTGGAGTTATTTTTCATATTTTGCTTTATCTTCTGCTTCCCCATCTTATTGGTCTTGTTTTCCAGAGGAGGTTCCTTTTTGTCCTCTACCGTGGTGTTTCTTTTTTCCAAAAAGCCTTTTTTTTTTTAGCCTTTTTCTCACTCTTCTGAGTTTTTTCCTACCCTGCATTACTTATGCATCTGTGCAAGCAATCTGCATGTTTTGTGGCTAGTGAGTAATGACGAACTAGTCACAGATGCATATGAGTGATTAGGGTACTGTCAAAGGATAGTCACTGAAGTGGGAAGCTCATTTAGAAAGAGTGATCCTTGGTAGTAATTGGGGAACCAAAATGATTTTTATAAATAAGTAAAATCTGTCTCTTGCAACCCTCTAAGCCAACCAACTCTAACAGTTGCTAGAAGCAGCTTCATTTTCTTCATCCTGTCAGCCTGACTTCTTTGAATATTTATAAACTGGAGTGTGGTGTTCCATGATTACTTAGTCAAATTAACAATTGGCAGCTGCCAAAAGGTTCCTGCTACCTTCTCTTTACTTGCTTTCCCTCTACCGGTGGCTCTGGAGCATGTCTTTTCACAGGAGAAACAGATTCAACTTGCTGTCCTAGTAAAAGAATCGGGTTTTTTCTGTTTCTTGTTTAATTCTTTTTTTTCCCCTCTAATGAATTGAGTGGGCTCACTGTGACCACAGCTCCGAGTACCAAAGCTAGCTTGACTTGGGCAGCAGGAGCACGGAGCCAAGAGCAGTGGGGGAGAGTGGGCAGAGAAATGACCTTTCTCTTTTAGCAATCGTAAGCTGCTAATTTGGCTCAAATCATCCTTGGAAATGGCTCCTTGAAACAGGATGAAGTAAGTAGAGATTTAGTGTTTGCAACCTGCTTGTTGTAAATCCGTGAAATCAGGTCTCTGCTCTACCACCTTGTATTTAGTTTTTCTGACTTTAGCTGGGGAGGAGCCATTGTCACTAGAGTTCAAAATATCAAAAAATAAATGTGTTTGGATTTCAATTTCTTTGAATTAGCTCTTAGTGGTTATTACCAGTGGATCAACATTGTAAAATCAAATTTTCCTGAAATAAATATTTTCATCATAAAAGGAAAAATATTTTAACACTTAGGAATATTGTTGAAGCCATTTGTGAATGTGGTAAATCTTCTAGGCTCAAAATGTTATGTTGCTGCTTTATTATCAATCTGTCATATGCTTAAAAAAAAATCATAGTAGTTTCAACAACTTTAATTATTTTCCTAAAATTTGTGTGAGGGTGTATGAATTTAGAGGAGATTCATTCTCTCCTGTTTTAGGTGATAACTTCAAGGCCAAATGGTGACAGTGAAACTGGCAATACACAAAGTTCTGTGAAAGGCATGATGTAAACATGATATAAATCATTATTTTTCACTTTTTTTTTAGTGCTTATTCCTGTTCCTTTAGTAGTGGCATCCTGGGGGGCATCAAGAGGTGTGTGGCCAGCAGGTCGCGGGAGGTTATCCTCCCCCTCTACTCTGCCCTGGTGAGGCCGCACCTGGAGTACTGTGTCCAGTTCTGGGCTCCCCAGTTCGAGAAGGACAGGGAACTGCTGGAGAGGGTACAGCAGAGGGCTACAAAGATGATTAGGGGACTGGAACATCTTTCTTATGAGGAAAGGCTGAGGGACTTGGGTCTTTTTAGTCTGGAGAAGAGAAGACTCAGAGGGGATCTCACTAATGCTTACAAATACTTAAAGGGAGGGTGCCGGGAGGATGGCATCAGCCTTTTTGCAGGGGTGTCCAGTGATAGGACAAGAGGTAATGGGCACAAACTTGAAGATAGGAAGTTCCATCTAAACATGAGGAGGAACTTCTTTCCTTTGAGGGTGGCAGAGCACTGGAACAGGCTGCCCAGAGAGGTGGTGGAGTCTCCGACTCTGGAGACATTCAAAACCCGCCTGGATGTGTTCCTGTGCAACCTGCTGTAGGTGTCCCTGCTCTGGCAGGGGGGTTGGACTAGGTGCTCTCCAGAGGTCCCTTCCAACCCCTGTGATTCTGTGATGGGCAAGTAGTCTAGGTCAGTATAGGATTTTTAAGCAGAGCTTTCTCTTCTGTCCAGCAGGCTGGAGGAAGTAATCTATACTCTCTGTGTTTTAATCTTCTGCTAAACTCCAAAAATAGATGCTGCCTGAATCCTCGTACTTGTGATTTCTTTCTAGCTTAGCTGCTGATGCAGAATGACTAACACTGGGCAGACTCAGCCCTGGTGTAACATGGCTGTAGTCGGTCCTAGCGGGGCTGAACAGGACGTGTGATGCCTGGGCACAGACAGCTGTGTTCAGGTAGCCCACTGCTGACTTAGAGCCATGCTGGCCCGTATTATGGCAGTATTTGTTTGTGGCTGCGTTGAAGCCATTATATTTGGTACCAATGTGTATAGAGAGAGGTTGTGTTTTATACCCACAGATTTTTAAATAGGAGTCTTTTAAATTGCTATACTAAACATTTAAAAATAAAAAAACTTGTCAGGGAAGGTTGTGGAAAGGTTAAGTGTTTGCCAGTCCTTAAGCTTTGGTGTGGTTTTTTTCTAAGCCATATCTTTTATATAGTTTATAACAGGTGAATATGTGCAAGCATGTATGGGCTTATGAGGAGTTTTGGTGTCTTTACAAGTTTTATGAAGTGACTAAGTGGAAATCCTTGCATATTTAGGTTTAGCTTTTTCACTTTAAAATTTTGAGTTGTCTTACTGCTGAGTCCTTGTTGCAAACTTAATAGTTTAAATATACTGTTGCAGTCCTTGAGATTGAGGCATTACTTGCAATAATGGCACCTGAAATTTTTGTCTGATTTCAGGTTATGTTTGCAACAATGTAGTGTAGGCAAATGAAACAATCACCATACTCTGTTTTTCTGATTCTTACTTTCCAAATAACTAGGGACGCATGGCAGAACTTGACCACTGACTGGGTAGATACAAGGAAGAATTTACATTTACTCTTTTCTCATTTGAGCAACAAATACTTCAGAAAACATTTACTTGTCTGTGTTGTAGTATTAGAAATTATGGTTTTCAATTACAGAACCTTTTTATTCCCTTTTCCTTAAAAGGGACATAATTTAAACTTCCTTGTGAGTTTTAATGATGTGCTTTTGGGTTTCAGAGTGGTGCTTTGAATAACTAACTAAAGAGAGCTTTGCAGTTCAGTTTGAAGTGACTTTATTGATAGGGCCAAATATATGTCAAGTGTAAGGTTGTACTAGTTTGGCTGAATTCATTTGAAATTTGATTCTGTTTTTTTTCCACTGGTGTATATGTAGCCTTTGTAAAAGCAGAGGTAGCTAGCAGTTGAGTTCTGTTGACTAGTTATTGGTATCACAAGCCATGACATATGGGCAGGTTAATTGTGTTGAATACAAGAATTTTAGTTTCCTGCCAAGTCGATGTTTAATCAAACTAGTAGGCTTATAAGCAGAGACATAAATAACCAGGTTGTTCTCTGAAAAGCCTAAGGCTGATGGAGACTGCAAAATTAAAAGCTGAAGGTTCAAGGAGAGTGTTTGTTAGCTGTGTTCGGTAGACTCTGAGATAACACCTTGAGCAGATACCTGTTTTGGATTCACTTGTTGTAGGTCTTATAATGGTCTCCTACTTCAGGCTATCAATTGATTTTTCTGTTTACTGTTAACTTGCCCGGCTAATATGGTGTAGACCTGTATTAGACTTTCTTAATGTTAGTCTTTCATGATATCTTTCTAAATCTTTCTTTCTAGAATAACTAGGAGAAATTACTTTTCTACATTTATAGTACTGTGCCTTAGCCCTGCACAGGATTTTTGAAACCGTGAAAAAAATTCTTTAGGAATGAAGAGGCTCTTTTCTGTTCCTAGCTGCTGCCTTGCCTCTCTTACATTTTGCCTTGTCAGCCAAGCATAGTGTGTAACAGTGTTGTTTGCAGTGACTTGGTCCAAATCCCTTATCACTGGGTGGATCAGATATTACTGTGATTCACAAAATCCAGGTGCTCTTTTATCTTGATTCCTGCAGCTTCTTGACTTAGGAACCTAAAAGTTACTCTGCAGGTCACAGTCATAAACTAGGCACTTAAAATGCCGGGTAAGAGTTATAGCCTGTAGAATGGCACTGATAGTAGCCAGCATGCTGCTATGAGCCAATGTGCAACTATCAAGTTGCATAGATAATAGTAAGCTTGGGAGTCTGTGTCCAGGCTGTAGAGAACTGGTTGTATTGGGTGAGGATTCAGATTTGATATGCTTTCCTGGAATTTCTCTTAAAAGTTTTACTTCCAAAATGAGCGGTATTTGCATCTTCTTTTCAGGTAAATCTAAAGTCAGCCTATTTTTCCACATTTCACACTGTGGTTAGAAGACTGTTGTGTGATGTTGGAGGTGTGATGTTCATATACTTTTCAGGATTTGGGGATTGTTTACACTGTTCTTAAAGGTAAAATACAAACTCAACTCTCTTAGTAAATTGGGAAATGTAGGGTTCACTTTAAGTTTATATTTGTGGTGATGCTTTATGTTAAATAAATGGATTGTAACTGCTAATGTGTGTACTGGGGGGAAAAAGAGAACTGTTTCTCACTCATTTTGTGTCAGGCAATCATCACCTCAAATCTAACTTTTCAATCACTTTTTATGCTCAAACTTTCAAATTTTGTTCTATTAATGCAAAATAGCCAAAAAGTAGTTCAGAGGTGCTATCAGTACTAAAGGAGATTAAAAGTTGTATTTTTAAAGGTAAGGGTACTGTCATTGCCTTCAAGTCCTTAGTAAAAGTAGTACATAAGCTGTAGGAGGGGCTAAGGAATATAATATCTCATTTTTTTTAATTTACATGGTTGATAGCGAATACTTAAGATTTCGCTATATTCCCATAAATCTTTTTGTGAAAGCATTAGTATCATAAGCCTGTGGTTTCACAGTCACTTTAGGCTGACGTAAATTTACACTGCTTGTAAATGGATGGCTCTCTTGGCTAGTGCAGGCTCAAGGGAACAGAAGCCTGGTTTGTGTGCTTGAAGTGGTCAGGAAAATGTAGCTTAAGAGAAATAGTGTTCCCTGGTAAATTAACATCTGCTTGAAAAATAACCCGATTTTCTCAGTTTGCTTTTAATAATTGTTAGATAACAAGAAGAGAAACTTTTACCACTTCCAGCAGCTGGAACTGGAACTGCTATCTCCTCATGAAGGTGCTCAAGGACAGTGAATTTCTTTTGTTCTGGCCTCTGCCTGCTTGACTTAACCTTTAGCTTTTCAGGATCTGAGCATTACAGTTTGATATGTAAAATCCTGCTGCAATTGTGTGATACAATAATAGGTGAACAGAGATGGTATAAATCCTGGTGGTTTTTTTCTAATATGATGGAAAAGAAAAAACCATGTGGGACAAAATAATGAGTTTAACCTTCTTTTACATTTTACTTTAAAAACAAAACAAAACAAAAAACCCCCAAGTCCTCTGGTATCTTTTTCAGCATCTTTACTCCAGATAACGCTCTGGCTTATCTAGTAGCTGGGGGAAAAAAAAAGGTTTGGTTAAGCTGTTGCCTTCTTCAAATACAAAGTGAAGCTGTGTTTCTGGATAGTAAGGGAACTGGTTGTAACATGCAATTTGGATGACAACAGATGCCCTGTTACACTTTAAGGTTGTCTCTCCTGTAGAGATGGCAACGGAGCAGCCTTCTTGCTGGGCTGGCAATGCATAATTGGTTAATATAGTTTTTCAGGCTTAGAAAGAAAAATCGAATGCTACAAAATAACATTGTGGTCAAGAAAAAATGTACTCTGCTGATCATTTATGTACTGCATGAAATTGAAAAAATTATTTTTCTGAAGAAAAGTGTAGACATAAGAATTTATTTTGAAAATGAAGGCTTTTGCTGCACTAGTTCTCAGTGTTACTATGTTATGGTTTTAAAGCTCGAAACACTTGAATTTCTTGAAAGTTCTTTTTAATGTATAAAATGTCATAAATGTTCTAACTATATAAATGACTATATTAATTTTGTACAATTTAATACTACAAAATGTACTTAATGCATTAGGATTTTTCGTAATTTGTTTTTTTTCTTGTCTGAAATAGGTACATTGTATGTAACAAATACAAACATGCTCAGCTGAAGTTAGTCGGTTTTGAAGTTAATACTGAGAGTCTGGGGATTTACAACTAGACTACCTTCTTGATAGTTTACTCTGAGGTTATAACTGGTATAAGTTTTTAGACTTCTGCTTTAGTATGTTGACATCTGGAAACAGATATTTAAAATGTGGTTTTCAGACTTAAATCTTTTTTACCTCTCTAAAAGAGATAGATAATGCATATAATAATTTTAGAGTAAAAATACCTTTGAAATAACTTTGATGAGAAAAATTTGCAATGACTGATTTGATTACCAGCATCCAGTTATTGGGAAGGCATTGTGTTTATACAGCTGAGATGAGTAAGCTCCAGATTAAGAGAGTCAGAGGGGAGTTTACTTGTCTGCATGCAAGCTCAGTACTTGAACTCCCATGGCAGTCAATAGAGAGCTGGTTAATGTTGTTGCAGGAAGCTGGAAAACACTTTGGCTGACTAGCCGCAGTAAGAAGTTACTTCTCATTGTGACCAACACCTCCTTCTGCAGAAATTATTGCACAACTGAGAGAATGTGAGAAATGGGGAGGCCTGCTCATCTTGGCAATGGGAAGTCTCCCTAGCCCTAATGTGTCTCAGGCACATAAGCTAGCGGGACAGCATGTGCCTCTTGGGAGAGAAGGTGGTGGGAATTTGTGACTGCGAATCCTTGTTAAGGTTAGGTGTGTTATATCATGGTTGTCTTGACTAGGGATATCTTTATTTAAAAAAAAAAAAAAAAAAAAAAAAAAAAAAAAAAAAAATCTGTCTAGTATAATAACGGAAAAGTTGATCGCTCATTTTAATAACTAAGTGGAAGTTGGAATCTTAGTTAAACACCTTTCATAAGGTGTTTAAAAGTGTTCCCAGGTATAAAGATATAAAGTTTCTGCTCATGGAACTATATGTTGGGGAAAACTGAATAAAAGTAAATAACACATTTTAATAAAATCAATTGAAATGCATTTTTAGAACTTTCAGAGAACTTGCTTCTTTTTTTGCTTTGCTGTTGCAGTTCTCACACTCTTTTTATGTAGCTATGCTGAATTTCTAGGTTGATATGTAGAGGCAATCAGCTACAGTATTTGTAACAAATGGAAAATTGTCTAGAAGCTGTAAAAAAATCATCATTCAATTTCAACTTGCTAAACTGACTTTCACATGCATGGAGTTTGTAAAGAAAAACGGTATGTTGCTGTGCTAATGATCTGTCAATATAGTGTTTTAATATAAATTCCACCAAAGGAAGCATTAAGTGTAAGTGTTGCACTTCATCAAAAGAATTAAGTTTGTAGGGAGCTGTATCTGATGAAGAACATGTCATGGTCATGTCATTTATTTCTAAGACCCATAGGTTAAAACTACATAGATCACCTCTGAAGCTGGGACTGCAGTTGAAGAATCAATGAAGTATCAGTAGGTTCTAGTCATTGGTATTAATCATTCCGAGTTACTTATTTTCTAGACGGTATTTGACTACGCTATTTGAAGTATAACATTTATTTGTAGTAGCAGAGTGAGACTTTGCCAGTTTGTGGCCAGTAGCTTTTTTTAGCTATGCTATGTTGCATTTATTAAAAATCAACAAACAAACAAAAAAATACTGTTACTTTTTGTTAACATTCTATAACAATACCCCAGTGTAGGATTTTGCAGAACTCTGCTATTACGTGTAGTGTTTTCTGGAAGGTGTTTGAAATCCATGCCAGGGAATACAGCGGCCTGCTTTGCAAAATGTAGAAATGTGACCTGTCAGCTTACCACCCTCAGATTTAGGTAGTTTTATAGTATATTGATCTGGGTACTGTTTTTAGTTTTGCTTATAGAATTTTTTTTTTCCCCCTGAGAAACTTCAATAATGCTGATTTTGGTGTTCTAATAGCAAGTTTCTTTTTTAGGAAATAAAGCCTCAAAGCCATTACAACCACGGATATAGTGAATCTCTTGGACGGAAAAGCCACATTGATGATTACAGCACATGGGACATTGTCAAAGCCACACAGTAAGTTTATTTTTGAGTGTTAGATTTTTCTGTGTCTGTATTAGTTAAAAAACAGTAAAATGGATTTTTTTTTATTTGCATAAAGTGGAAGGTGAACAGTATTTGTAGATACAGTAGCCGAAGATTTTAGAAGTGAAATCTACAAAATTACTGTTAAGACAAATTTACGAGCATTGTGTGAAATTACGTGGGAGGAATTATGGTAAGTTGTAAGTATAGGTGGTTGCTGGACTGATTGTTGGAAGGGAACGTATGTTTTTCTTCCTGTTGGTACTGATGTTTATTTTCTGTAGGTGATGATTAAGAGGTAAGTGGGCAACATTGTTATGCAAACATGAGGGTTTCCTTGATTTGTTGACATCGTTTATAGGTTAGAAGGAACTGTCTCTGTGTTAACTTCCTTCATTGTCTCTTGGTTCTGCAGTTTCAGTGCTGCTATGAAACTGAGTTTATTGCTGAGAAACGATTATAGGAATAAATTTAATAATTGCATTCTTAATGCAGATAAATCATAGAATTTGTCTTCTATGCAGTCCTGTAGTACGTACTAACTCCCAAGACTTTCTGAAGAATTGTCATGACACTACTTTTTAGCTTGTTATTGTTTACCATTCAGAAACCACCACCACTGTCACTTTTCTTCAATGAGCTATGATAGTTTTGTAATACTTCTTATTTTTCTTGTATTTTTAATTTGAATGCTTAAACTATTATGTGTTTTGCTGAGCTTTGCCTTTTTCTTCAAAGAAAATTTTTCTTTCCTTTTTTCCCTAAAAGACATCTCTTCCAACTGAAAGCAGCTTTGCAGCTCTGCATGTGACACAGGCCACATTTAGGTTTAGGAAGTATGTATTTTTCTTCAGTTTTTGTTTTGAGTTACGAGGAGTTGAACTCCCTGAAATAGACGTTGACTGACCCTGCAATTGTTGTTCTAAATACTTTAATAGTAATGCTACAACCTATAATCCTAATATTAGGGGATTTTTAGAAATTAAACTACTAGTGTAGCATCAAAGTAGCTGCTTCTTACAAGCACGGAAATGTGACAGTGGAAGTGATTTTACAGGTTACCTGCTTCAATTCTTGTATGGTCATTGCGTGTTTGAAACCCTAAAACACATTTGTCCCTGTTAGCCCTCAAATTTAGGCTGATCTATGCTTTCAGCTGAGTTGTTATAATTCTTTTCCAGTTTTCTTAAACAAGCATCAACAGGGCTGTGAATTATTTGTTCTGTTCCTTCTCAGTCATGTTGAAGTGTAATTTACAGAGACGATGATGTCTCACCGGAGAGGACTATAGTTTCGTATCATAGCCTTAATGGTTAATATCACAGGGAAGGACAACTGTCAGCATGGGTATATGATCAGGTGGTGGAATCCAGACAGCACTTCCCCGACTAGAGGGAGAACTCACCCTTATTTTAAGTATTTACTAGGATATGAAGGCCATGTTATATAAAACAGCTGTCTTAAAGGGGAAAATCTCTGAAATTTAAGACAGAAAATAAACCCACCAAATATCATAAGGCTTGCAATAAAATAAATAATGCTGCTAATGTATTAATTCAGTGTTATTAAAAAGTTCCTATTAAAATGATGTCGTTACTCACTTTTCTAAAAATATAACCTCTGTTTTATATATGTGAAATACACGATCTTATATTCTACCAGTTGTCCTGAAAAGTCAATATTCACTTGGATGAAAATATCTGCTGACTTCGTTTACTTTTTAGTTCAGTGCTAATGTAAGTAAGACGTTTTGTGAAAAAAGGGCCACTCATCTGTCTCCCAGAACTCTCCATCCCAGGCAGTTCAGGAAGTTCAAGCAAAACGTAGCAAAATAGAGTAAGAATTATTTCAGTCTCTGGATGGGGCTTTTTTCCAAGTCCAGACATGTAGCATTCAGCGTGGAATTGGTAGCCCGGTTTTTTTTTTTTTTTCAGAACACTTCAAAACTTTCCCGAGAGAATATAACAGGTTTTTTAGTGTGATACAGTCAAATGGTAGCTGGGTGCTTACCATTAGTTAAATGAAATTCTGTTGGTCTCAAGAATGGTCTGATAACTAATTATAATAATCGTAGATCATAGAATGGTTAGAGTTGGAAGGGGCCTGAAAGATCATCTAGTTCCAAGCCCCCTGCCATGGGCAGGGACACCTTCCACTAGACCAGGTGACTCAAAGTCCCATCCAGCCTGACCTTGAACACCTCCAGGGATGGGGCATCCACAGCCTCTCTGAGCAACCTGTTCTGGTGTCTCATCACCCTGACAGTGAAGAATTTCTTCCTAATATGTAATCTAAATATTCCCTCTTCCAGTTGAAACCGTTATGCCTTGTCCTGTCACTGCACTCCCTGACAAAGAATCCCTCCCCATCTTTCCTGTAGGCTCCCTTTAGGTACTGGAAGGCTGCTATGAGGTCTCCTCAGAGCTTTCTCTTCTCTGGGCTGAACAACCCCAACTCTCTCAGCCTGTACTCACAGGAGAGGTGCTCCAGCCCTCTGATCATCTTTGTGGCTTTGTTGTGTATCTTTCTGTGGGGTGTTTTTTGGTTTGTTTTTGTGGTTTTTTTTTTTTTT
>VYXH01002896.1:45736-104926 GCA_013397275.1 Burhinus bistriatus | reverse complement strand
TTTGTTTTTGTGGGTGTTTTTTTGTTTTTTTTTTGTGGTTTTTTTTTTTTTTTTAAAAAAAGTCAAACTGATCTGTCATCCCAAATGATTTGGCATTTCATGTAAGACCACTTAAAGTGCAGGCTTCTTGACAGGCAGAAGGTGTGTTTTGCCATAGCATAGAATTGTTTGCTATTAAATTTGTGATAACCCAAGCAGGAAGCAGTTAGTNGGCCTAGCTATAAAGTAAAGTTACTGAACAAAATTGGTCCTGTTTTACCTCAAACCAGGACATTACGTCATTTAAGTAGCTGGTCAGTCATTTAATTTTTTCGTGATTGTTGTTGTTCTTACAGTATTTGATGTGCTGCATTATTAAAACTTTCTTCTGTGAAAGTAACTAGTTATATTATTGTTGCAACATACACGAAAATGGGGAACATAGTACCTTAAACTTTAAAGATGATGAAAAATGGGATGAAAAGGTTTAAAACTCATCTATACTTTATATATGCTGTTTGACTGTAGAATTGTATTTTGAAATGTTGAGTTTATTGGCACTTGATTACAGGAAATAAAACAATGTTAGTAAAATAATGCATTTGCTTTTATGTTTCTCAGTAAGAGAAAATAAGAGCTTTCAAGCTCCACATGTTTTTCCAGAAGTATTTGTTTGTTTCGTATCTTGTTGAACTATTTGTATGCTTTACCTTCTTAGTCTGTAGATTGGACACTTATTAAATTAACATGCTCATACACTATGAGCTACAAATATAATAACCTTTTACAATCAAATTAAGACTGTGTATAGAAAAGAGCGATTCAGCTGATGTTCTCATTGCAAAGAGTTTATTAGTATCTGTATTTTTCCCCATTATGTTCCTGATAAATTCTCCCACAGATGTGGCAGCCTAAGCATGCTTTATACCAAAAATAATCTGTTTCTGTGTTTATTTTGCAGAAACTTGTGCTGGAGTAAAAATCATATTGTTTGATTTTAATATCTATTGATACAGAGGACATTTTTTGCTGGCTTTGTTATAAACATGTCCAGGGGCATCTAGGTCGCATTAAAGGTAGTAGTGTCTTAGCCCTTCATCTTGCAGATGTTACAATATGTGTGTGATCTCTTGGCATCTTGTATTCAGTTATAGCAAAATTGTTTGGTTCATATAAAGTTTCCACTGTGTTTCTGAAAGCAAAATCAGGCCAATCATATGTATTTGAAAATCTGTTTTCAAAGCAATAGTAAAAAAATCATCCATTCTTGCCTTTGCTATTGCAATGGAGGAACATTGCATACTAATACTTCATAAGTACTTTGCTTATAACTGCATAGAAAGTCTTTGAATTTCTTCTGCATCTAGAAAATCAGAGGGTGGGCTGTACTGTTTTTGTTTCTCTGTGATATTCAGTGCTCTCACTGGAGCTAAAAGGGAATGGAGTGTTGTAAAAAAAAGTCGTAAGTGATTTAAAAGTGAAATTTAGTGGAGATGTGTTGGGTATGTTTATTTCTGGCTCTTCTAGCACCAGTAGCCGTGTGTCATCCAAGGCTGGAGTCATAACTTTGAATATAATGTCTTGGGAAGAGTACTATGTTAGCATAATAACTTAAAGTTGCTCCCTTTGTTTTGTTTTAAATCTTTTAAGCTGTGAAACTAAGGAAAAGTAGCTCATGTTCACATGTAGAGAAGTATACGATGGGTTATGACTAGGAGAGCAAAATCTGAGGCACGTTAATCTTTGTGTCGTGATTTTCAGTTCTGTTGAGCGTGAATAGGCATCTTCTGCTTGTAGGGAACTTCAGCAAATTCCAGCTATGCTGAAAGTATGTTAAATAACCATTATGAACATGGGTATTAAACATTAATGATATTAACAAGTGCTTCCGTGACCTCTGGAAGATTGATTCCTTGTGCTCAAGTGTTAGGATTTCATTATTGCAAGATTAACTTTTATGTTAGTTTTATTCACTGATATCATTCAAAATGAAGTTGTATGTGTTGTGAAATAGTGCAGCATGAAATATGAAATATGCTGAATGTTGTTCAGGAAAAAAATTGCTGGATACATTTGAGAACATACTTTTTTCCTCACTAGTTCTCTTCATTCATAGGGTAACTGATAAGGAAAAAAAAATGATACATATGGAATAACTCAAATTGTTGAGGGTTGGCCAAAGTGGCAGTTACTGCAGTCTTTTTTCAGCTATTCACAGGAGAGGATGGGCAGTGATATGGGTACACATTCTTTATGCCTGGTCATTTGTCCCTGTGGAGCTTGATTATATTGTTGAAAGTGAAATATACCTGAAATTCACGTGGAAGGGTGGGATTTTTTTAGCCACAACTGTCTAGACAATTTGAGGCTTTGGAACATATGCAAGAGCTGAATTTCTCTTGTCTCTCAACATCACTGTTAACGATTCATTAAGCAGCTCTTGAGTTATCCTTGTGCTGTTGAAAACAAAACTGTCTTACTGTTTAACACAAAACCCATGAGAACGTATGAAAGGCTTTGTTAGCATTTAACCACCATCATTCATGGGAATGAGACTTCAAAAGGCAAAAAAGGTCATTTTTCTACTAATTGCATTTTCAGTTAAAACAGTTCTGATTGGAGTTACGTTGATAGCAAGATGGGGGAGTGAGCTCCTGGCTTACCTGCTGTTTGTTGGCATGGTGATGTGCTCACTGAAGAGAGATTCCTTCCTAGTATTGTGGCCAAATTTTATGTTAATCATGCAGCAAAGCTAGCAGAGTCTATTTCCAAGAGTCCATGTGCTTGCAGACAAAAGATTAAAAAATGAATTACATATTTAAAATGCAAAAGGCTTGTAGGATAGTATTTTTGAAAGTATTAAATTCAGACTGTCTTTGACCTGCGATGACAAATAAAATGTTACAGGTTAGTTGCCGAAATGAGTTAGAGACTGGGATAGTGAAATAACACTTGCACAGTGGTATATTTGCCCTGGAAGAACTGGTTCCATTTCTTTCAGAACAAGACAAGCTTAATAATATGCTTTAATTATACTCCATATTGATGATTATAGCATCACTCTCTAGAATTCACCCAGATGCTGAAAATTCGTTAGTCAGTCTCTTGTGAGGATTTGAATCTTTTGCCCTATTCCTCTTTCTTGAAGGGTGTAGAGCCCTTTATAACAACGTTATGAGCACGATTGTGCTGAGTGTCTGAAATAGGTAACTTTCTCATTTTGTAATCTAACAGTGTGTCGTGAACCTTTGGCAAGGTGAAGTGAGCTGCAGCAAATTGGTGGAAGATGACTGTAGGTAGTATGTGAGAGAAGAAAGCTGCATTTCTAGGACAGAGCTCAAGAAACCATGACTGCGTCAGATTCGGTGTTTTATTTAATTGTAGAGAGCCTGCTGTTTCCAGGAAGAGGAGCAAATTGTTGTAAATTCCTAACCTTTTTTGCCAGGCAGATTTTGTCTGTCTAGATCCTTAAGTCCTCTTGTGACAATTTCATAAATTGAAGAGTTATTAAATTATACCTTGTGTGTTACATCTTTTGTAATCAGTTATGATTGAGTTCAAGATACCAAAAAAAATTTCTAGGAATAGACAAACTGATGGTGACTTAAATAAAAAATTGCTATATACCTCATTCTCAGTTTAACTTTTGGAAAGTGGTTTGTTTTCCTGGAAAGGCTCTTCTAATGTATTGCAGAACTTCATGATTTGTTTTGTGGCCAAGTGGTAGGAAGTACCTGTAACTTGCAGTTTTCCTTCCAGTGGGGAGGAGGTGAAGTCTATGATGCTAAGCCCGGAGAAGGAATCTATTCCTCTTACTCCTTGCTGTATCTGAACCCATGCCGTAGTCTCTGCCCAGGGCCTCACAGCAGCGTATGGGTAAATTCTAGAGGGTGGTATTTGTAAACATCGGTGGAGGAGCATAATTAGAGCATCCTATCAGGGCTTCTGCAGGGACATTGATGACAGTGTTCTGCCTCAACAGGCTGCAGAGTCGATTCAAATGCTTGCTACAGCTCTCCTTCATTTCCATATCTCTTGAGCAAAAGTTCTTCAGAAAGCAGCATCACATTTTCTGCAAGACTAGAGATTTGCTTTAAATAAAAATAAAAAAACCACACCCCCTCCCCCTCAAACACCAAAGAACAAATACCCCCTGTCCCACCCCCCCAAAGACTGTGACAGTGCTGCATGGTTATATGTATCTTGGTAGCATGGTCTAACAAAAACTTGACTAGGTATGAGAAGTTACTTTCAAGGAGGTCCATTTTGTGTTGGTAGAACACTCATCTAAATAATTTGTATGTTTTACCATAGCTGACCAATAGTAATGTGGTTTAACCTGGGTAGGCAGCTGAGCCCCACACAGCTGCTTACTCACTTGCCTCTGGTGGGATGGGGAAATGAATCAGAAAGGTAAAAGTGAGAACTGGGTTGAAATAAAGACAGTTTAATAGGGAAGACAAAAGCTGTGCATGCAAGCAAAGCAAAGCAAGGAATTCATACACTACTCCCCATTGGCAGGCAGATGTTCAGCCATCTTCAGTACAGCAGGGCTCCATCACACGTAATGGTTACTTGGGAAGACAAACACCATAGCTCCAAATGTCCCCCTTCCTCCTCTTTCCCTCGGCTTTTATTGCTGAGGGTGATGTCATGTGAAAGAGGATATCCGTTTGGTCAGTTGGGGTCAGCTGTCCCAGCTGTGTCCACTCAGCTTTTTGTGCACCCCCGGCCTTTTCACTGGTGGGGCAGCATGAGAAACAGAAAGGACCTTGCTTGACTCTGTGTAAGCACTGCTCAGCAATAGCTAAAATATTGTGTTATCAACAGTTTTGATCACAAATCCAAAACATAGCCTCATAGGAGCTACTGTGGAGAAAATTAACTTGATCCCAGCCAAAACCAGTATAGGTAAGGAAAGTTCTAATCCATTGCATGAAAGGTTTACATGATTGTCTCTTAAACTTTATAGAAGTTAGTATTATTTTGTTCTTGGGTTTTTTGTATCTTTCCAATAACCTAGAATATTTTATTAACATAATTCCTACTTGTTGTGTCATAGTATTTAAGCAGGATAAGAGTCAGCTAAACGCAACCTTAAGCAGTACAGGTTTTTTTTCACTGGTGACTGTTAAATGTAATAGTAAGGCTGTAGGTCAATTTCTTACATTATGGCTTCAGTTAGTTGTTTTAAATGGAGGCAGCAGGGTTGTCTACAGTAGGAAGGGTTGTCACAACAGCTGACCGCGGTAGAACAGCTTATCAACAAAAGGGTGTTCTGCTATTCTATATGAATCACTTTCCAGGATACCTCCAGATATTGTAATATGCTAGTGTGATATTGTACTGCCGTAAGATCAGAATTTGCTGTCTTGCTTTTGGAAGTCCTCCTTTCCCCCATTTCTTCTATGTCTCTTCTCATTCCTCGTTCTTGGCTGACCTGCCTTTAATAGTCATAACCTGTTTCAGTGGCCCTTTCAGCTGGCGGGGGGAAGTCAGGAATGGTACCTGTTAAGCCATTTGGATAAGCATTCATCAGGCCACACTGCTGATCTAGACTGGGACTTTGAAGATAGTATACCGCAAGATTGGCCAGACTTAGAACCTTATCAGTTTTCCTGGCAGTTAGGTGTGTCTGAGTATGTGTATCTTGTCTAGCTGGCTGCATGTTTTTAAGTCTTTGTAAACCAAACCTCCTCCCTGCTCCCTACCCCCAACTGATTAAAAACAAAGCTTTGTTGTCAAAATTATTAATGACTGCTGCTTTTTTACTCTGAGAGACCAAATTTTATAGGCTTGTTTCCGATTGGTATGTACCGCACACAATAGTCTTTGTTCTGATCTTTTGTAATGTTTGGAAAGATTATGGGTATGACAGCAATTTCTAACATTTTTTGTAATTTCTAGTGCAACTTTCCTAAGAAATTGAAAACAACATGATCTAAGTGGGCTGTTATGTCTAGTGCTTCTTTTTTAATAGCGTCCAACTAATTTATGTGCTTCAAGTCTGTGATAGGCTTGGAAAGCATTCCTGAGCTTTCTTGAGTTGAGTCATTTGAGGCTTCACTATGGGAGCGCTGTCCAGATTGAAGATCCATTCAAATACATGAAAGAAAAAGTAAGAATGATAACTACCCTGGAAAAAATGTTTCTGCCTCGGTTACACAAGCTGATCAAGTGGAGCAAAGGGGCCTTAAGTTGTCTAAGGCTGTCTTTTCTGCAGAAAGTAGAACACAGAAGCAGCATAAGGAAAACTTACTTAAATTCCAACTTTGAGACGTTGTTAATGTTCTGCTCTAGCAGAAGTTGGATGTCACGAGGCATTGATCTTGATTTCAAGGTTTGCCCACACATCAGTCTCCACCTTAAGATGTGAGAAATCCCTGTGGGTTGTACAGACATTGAAATGTAATCTTTACATGCCTTTCTGCATTTCTTTTATTGCCACTAAAAATAGGTGGTAAAACAGTGTAAGCATAAAGACAAACATTATTTAATGTTGGACTTAGTCCTACATTAGATGCCTAAGTGATGTTTATGCTTCATAAGTTGTTTTGATTTTCAAAATGTATGCAGAATTTTTTCAAATGAAGGTAGCTTACAATTTAATAGTCATCTTTAATGAAAGAATTTCATATTAAAGTATAGAATTTTGAAGTGGTATTAAAAAGTAGATGGTATTAACTTATATCAGACAAATTGCTATTTGTTTGGTATCTGAGAATAAAAATGGTGTTTGACCTCTGTTAGTGTTTGTAATTGATCTGATGATCTTAGAATTTTAGGAAGATACTGTTAAATTAGTTGGCTAAGCTTTTTGGATCTTCAAGAGTTGGAAAGGAAGGAGAACAGAGATGGGAGAAACAAATGTGGTGGAGTCCCTGGGAAGAGAAGAGTTTTGTTTATACTCAATTTAATACTTATCTATATTTTGCCCTGCTCTACTGTATGGTTTGTGGAGACAAGTTTTCTGTAAAATCTTGAATTGCTTAATATAGCTTCTGCCAGGGGAAACTTCTTATTGCAAGACATCTGTAATCATATAGAAACAGAAAGTAAAGTTTCTATTTCATTCCTCTTCTGTTGAAGCTTTTGTATTGTGACCATAAGCACGGTGTTTACCAAATGCGTTTTTATCCAAGGTAACAACTTTGAAAAATCTTGTTTTATTCTTAAAGGTATGGAATATACGAACGATGTAGAGAGTTGGTGGAAGCAGGTTATGATGTACGACAACCAGACAAAGAAAATGTAACGCTTCTCCACTGGGCTGCAATCAACAACAGGATAGATCTGGTGAAGTACGTATTACACTTTAAGTTAAACATAAACCAATCGTCCTTAAAAATGTTGATTCCTCTTTTTAAGGTGTTAAATAATCTTAATTATCTTTAAAACTTAAAAAATGTTTAGTTTTGAAATTTGGGTGTGGGGGGAGTAGTCAAAAGACCTAATTTGTGTTTTGGCAGCAATGTTTTGATGACACAGTTAACAGAAATAAAAAACCTATTAGATGTCCAGAAGTCAAGCTCAGACACTTCTCAGGTGAGAGAAACCTGTGGAAAAGCTGTTCAGCTACACAAGCAATTTCTTTATACTGTGATATACTTGTCGAAATACCAAATTTCTTTTTTAAGGAGGGGAACTTTGATGCTAGATGGTAGTGAATGTTTTTCAATAAGCAAGATTAATATGATGCAAGGGGCAATTTCTACTTCATTCAGCATTTCAAGAAGTTCTAACTTAAATAACTTCTTTACATTTTAAAAACACAGCCGTTACAACTGATAACATTGCAGCACCTTTCCTTTCAAGTAATTACAATCTTTAATAGTGGGAGCTATGGGATTTGGGGTATTTTTTTGCTTTTCAGTTTATAAAATCTGGAGCATAATACTTGAGACTGTTTTAAAACCTATTAATATCTTTCAGAACATGGAGACCTTAAATTGTGAAGTTCTTGGTACTTGCTGTTCTACAAATCATGAATGTATATAGAACATGTTTGTTTTTTTTCTCTAACAGTAACAAAACGATGAGTTAAGTACGTGCAATTAAATCTACATACACAAAATATTATTGAATCAGCAAGTTTCTGGAATATTTGACATAAACTGCACATCTTCAATCAGTCCACTTTTTGAAACAGCTCTTATTAATGAATGTGTGTACTTACAAAAACAAATGCAAACCAACTTCATTTAAGCACATTCTCTCCATGTATGTCCATCTCCAGCACCTTCATCAGACCAGGTCTTGAGTTTCTAGGTCTCAGGTTCACGTTTCTTGTCTTGTTTTTAAAGGACTTTCTGTGTCCTGATGCAGTTCTCTTAAAAGAAAGTTAAATAGATAAAGATAGGTAAATAGATAAGGTTAAGTAGATAGAATCATAGAATGGATTGGGTTGAAAGGGTCCTTCTTATGCTGGGGGCTCCAGAGCTGGACACAGTATTCCAGGTGGGGTTTCATGAGAGCAGAGTAGAGGGACAGAATCACCTCCCGCGACCTGCTGGCCACGCTTCTTTTGATGTAGCCCAGGATGCGGTTGGCCTTCTGGGCGGTGAGCACACGTTGCCAGCTCATGTTGAGCTTCTCATCTACCAACACCCCCAAGTCCCTCTCCTCAGGGATGCTCTTGATCCATTCTCCACCCAGCCTATATTTCTGCTTGGGATTGCCCTGACACATGTGCAGGACCTTGCAGTTGGCCTTGTTGAACTTCGTGCGGTTTGCACAGGCCCACCTCTCAAGCCTGTCCAGGTCCCTCTGGATAGCATCCCTTCCTTCCAGCATGTCAACTGCTCCACACAGCTTGGTGTTGTTGGTGAACTTGCTGAGGGTGCACTCAATCCCAGCATCCATGTTGGCAGCAAAGATGTTAAGCAGCACTGGTCCCAGTACCGACCTCTGAGGAACATCACTCATCACTGGTCTCCGCTTGGACATTGAGCTATTGACTGCAACTCTTTGAGTGTGACCATCCAGCCAATTCCTTATGCACCAGGTGGTCCATCAGTCAAATCCATGTCTCTCCAATTTAGAGACCAAGATGTCATGTGGGACAGTGTCAGATGCCTTTCACAAGTCCAGGTGGATGACATCTGTTGCTCTCCCCTTATCCATCAACCCTGTAACCTTGTCGTAGAAGGCTACCAAATCTGTTCAGACACGATTTGCCTTTAATTGAAGCAATGTTGGCTGCCACCAATGACCTCCTTATTTTCCATGTACCTTAGCAGAGTTTCCAGGAGGATCTTTCCCAGCAGAGTTTCCAGGAGGATCTTGTGCGGGTGACTGAGCATTGGCACAGGTTGCCCAGAGAGATTGTGAACTCTCCATCCATTCAGAACCCAGCTGGACATGATCCTAGACAACGTGATCTAGATACTTTGATCAGGGATGGTTAGACTAGATGATCTCCAAAGATCCCTTCCAAACTAAAGTATTCTGTGAAATAATTCAGTGTTTCTGAAATAAAATTTTTTATTATATGCAGTAGATAGCACAACAGGTTTTATGTCTTTATTGTGGGTAGAAGCTTATAATGGAAACCATAATTCTGCATTTGGTATCTTCCTTTCATTATAAGATAGGTAATCAGTCTGCTTTCTGACACCCTGAAGAGAGCCTCTTGCAAAACTGATGCAGGACCCTGGTTTACCTAAATAACCTTTTTTATGAGAGTACATTTTAGACTCTGTTGTTTTCTTCCTTTTCATTCCATTTTCCTTACAACTTGATGTGAAATAACGGGAATGTGTAAAATTTTTCAGATTGCTATTTTTTCTTTAAGAAAAGTAGAGCATCTAAAAGCATTATATTTTGAGCTGACTTTTTTCATCCGTCATATTCATCTTATCTGAGCTGTTGGAAGAGATATTTGTATTACAGATATTCCATCTCACTTGATATGTCTTTATAAGGTCTGAAAAGTGGATGTCATTGAGGCAGCTATCGTAATTTAAAAACATCATTATGATATGAAGCATTTGAAAAAATAGGCCTATATTGTGGATAATGTTTCTCTATTAATTCATGTATAGTTCCTCTATTAGCTTCACAGTGCAGTGAATCTTACCTGTGTGATACTTAATTATGTCTTAATGCTTTAGTTCACTAGCATTTTATGTATTCTACAGCTTTTTCTTTTAAAAAACCCCCAAACAAACAAAAAAAAACCCAAACAAAAAACCACAAAACAAAAAAAAAATCCTGCCCCAGAAAATTTGTTTGGGGACCTTCTGTCACTCACAGAGTAAAACTGGACCAAATTTTGAATTCCCTATTAGTCCTTTTTTGAAGCTACATTTGTGAAAGAAGTACTTTTAGTGTGTGAGTATTTCGTGTTGTATTTTACCTTTTATTTCCCCTCCAAGCACGTTGCTAACAATTTCCTGCTATAACAATTATATTGGACATAGAGGTGGTTCAAAATCAAAATGTCAGATTCAGATACATGGAAGTCTGTGCTTAAATCTCTATCTGAATTTCTGTTAAGTCTTTATTATATGTTAGGGAAATCTCTCCACCTACAGTGGTATGCTGGAAACCTGTTCTGAGAATTTTAATTCAACATAACTTTAATTGTACCAGCCATGTTTCTTTCAAGTTATTTTAGTATGAGCCCTGACAACCGAATCTTCTTAAATCTAATGTAATTTTTCCTTTTTTCAACAACATGTCAAAGCTCTTGTCCCTTCTTGATGCATCTCTACCACTATGACATACTGCATTGCATTTTCTTCCTGCTGTTTACTAGAATGCATGTGACCACCAACGCGTTTAACTGCATATAAAATGAATTCCTCCTGGCACAGTTCTTGAGCTCCAAGTTCCTCTGCCTTTAGGGGGTCTTGATTTGTTTTAGTTTATATCACCCAGCATATCATGCGCTCTCTCACTGTTTTGTGAGACACTGGATTATTCTATTTCCTTAGAATGAAACTATTCTGTGTTTCTCTCTGTTTGATCCTATCACGTCCTTCCCCAGGTCTCCACTATTTGTGTCCATTATGTGCAATGGATAATTGCAATAAATGTGTTGGCTGGTGAGCTTGGTATCACAGAGATAGAATCGAAGTGTAAGTAGTCTGCTTAGGGACATAGTTTAGTGGTGGACTTGGCAGTAGTAGGTGAATGGTTGGGCTTAATGATCTTAAAGGTGTCTTCCAACCTAAATGAATCTATGATTCTGAGATTCTATCTCAGGGTCTTGCTTACTGGGTATTACCCATATAAGTTCTTCCCAGTGAAGTAGCTTAGCAGCTTGTCTGTGGAGAGTGCGGGCTTAGAACTAAATTTCTCTTGTTTTTAGTATTTCCTCATCCTGTCTATTGTGAGACTTGAGATTCAGCATAGATACTGGTGAAGCCCATTGATATTTTATGAGAAAAATTACAGAACCTTTTCTTATTTCTGTAGGATTAGGGATAAGTGTCAGACATCCACAACATAATTCTCTTTTCATCATGACACTGATCTGTTGGTCTGTCTTCAGCTCAATTTTGTAAAAATGCAAAAATTGGCCTTTTATCTCTACAGTTGCCTACTGACTGCATTTCCTCATTCCCTGTGTCGAACTTTCTCTAGACAAGGATTTATCTTCTGCTTTTCTTCCTTCTAGCAACAGTGACTGCATGCACTTTGATTCCACAAGCACTGAGTTCAAGCTGGGACAGTTTTCAAATGCCTGGCAAAGACTTAGTGATCCTCATGTGGAGATCAGTGGAAGTATTTTATTCTTAAGGTGACCTCTTACCAAATCTGGTTGCTTTGAATGTAAGTAGATTGCTCAAATAGGACTTGCAGACTGGGCATCTAGCGTGGAAGCGTAGAGTAGAATCACCCAGTTCCTCCTTTCTCCAGGGATCACTAAGCACAAAATTGCTTCTGCAAGATATACCTAGGCATCAGTCTGATTTTGCAGAAAAATCTCACCATTTATGTGTACTGAAATGAAATGCATTGATAAATCTCGACTTAGTCTAAGAACACCCTTAAGGAAACAGAGAATGTTATTTCAATGTACCATCTGGCAGGAGATCGCTGCCTTGTCTTTTCCCAGTTGTCAAACTGCAAGTTCTGCCTTCTAAATAAAACATACTAACCAGTAAGCAGTGCTGCTGCTCAGTAGAATTTGAACATGTTCTGTGTTTATGCGGGGACCAGTGTTGGAATGAAGACAATCTGTTTAATGTTCACCTCCCCATGAGTGGCTGTCACATCAGCGAGATGGATCCAAGCTTTGACTGTGAATTTCTCTGTGCTGTCTTTTATGTAGACAACTCCTTCCCAAGGTGGACTAAACAGCTTCTCAGTGTCTTTTTCAAATTTGTTCTTTGGTAGTTGAGACTTCACTTCGCTATAACAAAATTACCTTGTCCCTCTACCTCATATACACTTTGTCTTTTCACCTATACAGGACCAAGACTTTCACAAAATCTTTGGTAT
This sequence comes from Burhinus bistriatus, assembly GCA_013397275.1. Classification (NCBI taxonomy): domain Eukaryota; kingdom Metazoa; phylum Chordata; class Aves; order Charadriiformes; family Burhinidae; genus Burhinus; species Burhinus bistriatus. Next base: position 92,497 of record VYXH01002896.1, on the reverse strand, counting down.
TTTCATTGAGAAATCCAAACACTTAACTGCAGCAGAGAGATGTTGCAGTTTTGTTCTTTTGGTGTTTGAGAACAGTGGAGTGGACTGTCTTGCGTCAATCAGAGCAGATCTAGTTTGTCGTACAAACCAGAGTTTGTATGACTTTGGCAAGTCTGCTGAAGTTCTTCATTGTGTCTGATGGCTCTAAAGCAACTGTATAAAAGGACTTTTCCTTTAGATGTTTTCAGTGTGGACATGGTTAGCTAATGCATTTTTCAATTTCTGTTCCTAAAGGTAACTTTTGGGGTGGTTTTTGAAGTTTCAGTCTGTGAATCAATAAGCACTAAAGAAAAAGAAGGTAGTTACTTAAAGTAATGTTTTTCAAATCGTTCTGTTTGTTGCCCTTCTTCTTTCCATGTCTTGAAACACTTACAGGAAATTGAGGTGCCAAAAACTGAATGTTGAGAATTTGAAGGACAGTTTGTGTGGGCGGGAGAGCAGCATTCATATATACCTGACAGGTATTTTGAAAGCAAAAAGTCTGTAGGCACAGGTACTTGAAATGTGCAAGCACTTAGGAATCTATAGCTAGATAGTACTTTTCAAAGCTCTGTTAGTAACATTTTTTTTTTTTTCTCCATTGGCTTATACAGTAGTGAATGAAGAACTAGAAGCCTTCTGGGAAGGCCTGTTTCTTAAAAACATTAATTTCTTTAAGATGTGCATTTTCTTTCACAACGGAAAAGTAATATTGCCAGTTCAGTGTCCCATATAAAACAGCAAGGAAAACAGTTCACAAAAACAGTACAAATTACTATGAATATGAATCGCTGCAGTTGAATATGGGTAACTTGTTTTGTTCCAACAGGTAGCTCATCTTTTTATAAATGTTCTTGAGGGCAAAAATAATTTCTAGACCATCATTTAGAAGTTTTTTTTTAAATACTCAGATGTTTTTGTCCTTTGATTAATAACAATTGAGAAGTATGCAAAAATCTTAGTACTTGACTAAACTTAAGCATGAGCTCTTGGAACAATGACTTCAGCAGGGCCATTCCAGTGATAATATGTGCTGCAAGTTGAATTGTCGTTTGCCATTGTAGCCAAAATTCTCTAAATATGTTAGTCTTTGAGAGGCATATTCTTTTACCATTAATTCAGTATTTTTTTTTTAATGCAGCAACCCCTAAATATTGTAGAATAATCCATTTTATTAAATACTTCTGTGGTAGGACAATTTGTACTAATATATATAGATCAATTATTGTTTTACCTTACAACCAAACTAGAAAATAGCAGCATGTTTAAAACACAGTAGGAAGCATCCCTACTCTCCCAGCCCACATCAAAAAGGCAAAAAATTGAATGTATATGCATGACCGCTTAAAAAGAAGGTTGTATGAAGGCAAGGAGAGGTTCTGATCTTCTGTAACTGCCTGTTTTGCATAACGTCAAACATGTTTACTGTGTGTCCTTTATATTTAACCAAGACAAGCAATAATGTTTACTACTTTTGTTACTCCAGATACTATATATCAAAAGGTGCTATCGTTGATCAGCTTGGAGGAGATTTAAATTCTACACCACTTCACTGGGCAACAAGGTGGGGAAAAGCCTTCTGGAATTTTCTTTTTCTGTGCTTTTTCTTAACTTGGTATCTGCTACTGATTGATTTATGAAATTGCTGTATTTTCTGGGAATACTTTGTACAAGAATTAATTCAGTCATTGATAACTGGGCACACTGTGCATGTAGTATGTTTGAGCTACAGGAGCTTTCAGCTTATAATTCAGTTTTTTGCCTTATCTCTTTCTGCTATAGGGGAAGATGATTGCTATGATAGGAAAAAAAATAAAGTAAAATTAGAGTCTATGGTCACCTTGGTTTACTCTTACTTTGGGTATCTTATTTTTGTCAGTCTTCCAAAATTCAGTAACACTTGTTCAGATGGGGCTTGGGATGATTTTGTGTGACATTGTCCTTGCAGTGTTCTATTATGTGTGTGAATTTTTTTTAAGGTGCACTTAAAATCAGATTTATGTTGTAGAAGGTGGTTCGAGAATGATGAATGGCTGGGAAAACTGAAGATAGCCTTCAAGTAGCAGCTGCTCCTTCAGACAGCTGCCTAGAAATAGGAGGGAAAGGAACACTGTCTATATTAATATTTTTAAGTGTAGACTGCAAAAGGAGACTTACAAAATTAGCTTTTAGAACATTTAATGTATCAAAATAATTTGTTTACTAAAGTTGAGGTCTTGCTTGTTAGCCTCCATTGAAGATTTTTAGCTTGTATATTTTTTTGTTACAGATCACACTCTATGTTCTGTGTTAATAGCACAAAAGCTTGATTAAATTTGCTGGTGTTCACAGCTGTAATCTGTTGTTCTGCAAAGCATTGTCTGAAGCTGCTTCTGACATTGAAAAGGTCTTTTTGCTCATGTCAGAAACTGTGTGCTGGCAGTTAGGCACCATATCAACAAGAAGGATATGCCTGTGTTCATTATGCCAAAAAGATGCTTAAGCTTTTGATGTAGTGTGGAGGAAGTGTAGGCCTTCGGTTTTGCATTTTTTTTTTTTGGTCCTATTTTTATTTCACTACTGTTTTTAATAGTAGAAAGATAAACCGTATGCCCCACAAAAAGTGAGAGTATGTAGCCAGTTTGACGTCTCTTAAAATAGCAGGTTTCATATGTGGATTGGAAGAAGTCACAATAGACTAGATTCCTAAACTAATAACTTGGGGTTTTTGTTGACTGGCCTTTTGGTATACAATACATTTAAGCCAATTTCATGTGATGCATGCATTGGCTGTATAGAATTTGCCTCATGTGAATGAGTTTGCTTACTCAGTTGCAGAATCAAATTGTGACAATTGCTGTTTTCAAAGTATGAGTCAAAGTGCAGAAACTCTGATAGTGTAATTAACTGCTAAACATATTTTTTTATTCAAATATTAATAATTTTTCCGTATATAGTTACTCAGTTATTTGTTTTTTGTGTTTTGTTACATTTAGACAGGGTCACTTATCCATGGTTGTACAGCTGATGAAATATGGGGCAGACCCGTCGCTAATTGATGGAGAAGGATGTAGCTGTATTCATTTGGCTGCCCAGTTTGGACATACTTCGATTGTTGCTTACCTGATAGCAAAGGGACAGGTAAATTTTAAGTGATATAATGTTTAAATAGATTCTATTCAAAATTAGAATAGGAAAACAGTTGAAACCTAGACCTCTCATTCAGGAAATGTGAAATACTTGCCTGACTAAACATAAAAATAATTCAATGCCTTTTATTGTAGACTACAGTATTGATGTGCCACCTGCTAACTTAATTTCCTCTGACAGTGGTCTGAGTATTTTGGCTTTAATTCATACCTGTCTAGTGTAGTATATGGAAATTCTGGCAGTTATTCTTTTCCCATTCTTTATTTCTAATCAATTTAATCTTTAAACGTTAACAGTGGCAAAGATAGCAAATATTTTAAATTCTTCATAGAATCATCAGTTTATAAATGGGTAAAGAATCTAATGACAGAGTTGTCATAGATCATCTCTTTTTTTTACATCTCAGTCCACAACTTTTATTCATTGCTGTTACTAATTGCATGTGTGTGTAAATAAAAAAAAAAACAAACGACAAAACCAACCCAAAACATTCTTATACTACTGCTAGATCTGTAAAGTGTATATGTAGCATATGTATTCATTACTGTTCTCGTTGTCTCCCATCCTTCCTTCTTCTGTATGCTCAAAAACACGTTCACCTTTTTGCTTCTCACCCTGCATTATAATTTGTAGATTTACTCACCCACAGATATGTTCCTGAAGCACAAATTTGATTTACTTTGTAAAACATATAGAAAGGTCAAAGCATTCCTCTCTTTTTACGGTGCTGCTAATGCTGTTCACACTTCTGTATTTTGCTTGTTCTCTCAAATAGCAAGCGAGATATGATCCAATGACTCTGAAATCAGTGGGTTTGGTCTGTGTAAAGCAAATACTAAATTTGCTGCAGAAAATTATTTTGCCTATACATGTAAAAAAATTAGACTATTGCTCTGTGCAGTATTCAGTTTGTATCTGAGTACTGTTTAGTGAAACAGTATTTAGTGTATGACAAAGTAAGCTAGGCACAAAAAGAGGCTGATCATATATAATCGCTATTTTGTAAGCGATAATGATTGGAGAGAAATGCTTTTTCATCAGGAACAAGTTTTGTATTTTGTTCACAAATTATGTATAATTGTATGTGGGTTTTATGTTACCAGAAAAATCTTGCAGATGTTATACAAGTGCGAACTTCTTTAAAGCATGGCATTAATGAAGTATAAATGGCCTTTAAAATGTTCCAATGTGATTATGAAATCTTCCTGTAAATGTTTGTTTGTCCTTATGTTTATATACAGACTTGTTCTATTTATCTGAACATTTTTATACTTCAGTTCAAAAGAAGTTGTGTCTTTACATGCATCCATACATAAATGCACAACAGATTTTAAATTTTAAAGCAAGTTTTATCTTTGAAACAGCTCTCCTTATCAATAGCTTTTTAAAAGGATGATTCTTATTAAATCCCCCAAATGTTATCAGCTATGATTTTGGTATCCTTTCCATGCTGTAAGTTTAAATTAATTTTAATAGTAATTCTTGGAAGCACTTCAAAAAATTTGCCTTTAAAATTATGTATTGATTTGTATGTTTAAAATGTAGTATGTTTAAAATACAGTAATATCAATAGCATTGTAATAACAATCCCTAAACTCATAGTTCTGTATCTATACTTTATGCAACTACAGAAACTACATGGTTTCTGTAGCAACTATGGGAAATACGTGATTCTGCTTTTTATTCTTGTTTAGTAAGTACATATGAGGTCATTAATCCCCCCCCCCTTTTTTTTTTTTAACTCCTTTTGTGGTGCCATGATTTGTGTTTGGAAGCTTGAACTGCTTTTGCTATATACTACTGGCAAATTTTTTTGCCTTTTGTCTTTACAGAGACCAGGTTTTCTTATATTCAAAGAGTAGACTTGCCCTTGTTCTGAATCTAATTGTAGTACCTGTGTGGTAAATGACAACTAAATAAATGTCAACGTAAAGTTCAGTGTAGGCTGTTATGCTTTGTTAATTCTGATCCTGATGCCTTTCTGGACCTGCATGATCAGAGGAAAGCTAGCTTTCATAACTGTGTAGAGAACTGACAGGCAGATCAAGAAGTTGCTCCTAGTTGCTTCTTGTCCCTTTTTGAGACCGAGCTGGAACCCAGCTTCGGTGTTGCTGCCTCATTCTCTTCCTGGGCTGCAGCAGCCAACGCTAAAACTTCTAGTCTGAGGCTCCAGTCCAGTCCTCTAGTTTCTGGAGTGTAGTGTAGGGGAAGAACTCTTGGTCAGATGCTCTCTGGTCTTGGTTGGAAGTGAACCTACTTTCATGCCAGTGAGTACTACTCAGCCAAGAGGCAGCAGTGGCTCATAGCTGTTGCTTTAGTCATGTCTGTTACTGAATTTTGGTGGACTAATACCTGATTGCATCATAATTTGCTCATGTTATTTGTGTCAGTAGGCTGCCTGGGTCAAAATCAAGCCTGGGGCAAGTACACAATATAAATATAATCAGATAGTAAGTAACAGAATCTGTTGCACAGTTCAAGTTTAGGTAAGATCATTATTTAAAAAAAAGTGCAAGAAAGAAAAACTGAAAAGAGCTTGAAGGCACTTAATGTTCAAAATTGATGCTCGTACTACTTGACTGCTTGATGCTGCTTATGCTACTTAAAATGCCAAAGGCATATCAGGGCCTAGCATACACAAACATGTCACCCTGGAATAAATTAAGATATGGATGTGGTATGTAGGATGGTTGAATAAAATGTGTTCTCATCCTGTGGCATGTGTGAGATAACTTACCTCAATCACAGATAATGAGAGACAATGAAGTTGCTAGTAGTGTAAAGTCGTGTTGTAAGAAAGATTCTGGAGCTAAAATTATAGTTTAACTATATCATACTCATAGTTTAACTATCAATCACTTATTCATGAAGTATGTGGGTTTTTTTATTCTCAGAGTTGCAATTTTATGTGTTAACTACTGTCCTGAGCTACATAAGGCCTTCTTCTGAGCTATGGCCTAGGAGTAGTTGGCATCTAGATTGGGAGATGCAAGTGTAGTACCAGCAGCCTTGGTTACTTTGGTGCTGCAGTCCACGAGCTGTGCTCCTAAGCGCTGTTACCTCTGTTGGCAATGAGGATCGTTCTCTCCACTGGGCTCAGGCTGGTGTAAGACACCAAACCCCATGCAGCGCTACAGGCTTGGGGAAGAGTGGCTGGAAAGCTGCATGGCAGAAAAGGACATGGGGGTGTTGGTCAACAGTCGGCTTAATAGGAGCCAGCAGTGTGCCCAGGTGGCCAAGAGTGCCAACAGCATCCTGGCCTGTATCANGGTGGAATCACCATCCCTGGAGATATTTAAAAGACAGGTAGACGTGGTGCTGAGGGACATGATTTAGTTGTGGTTTTGGCAGTGTTAGATTGATGGTTGGACTTGATGATCTTAAAATTCTCTTCCAACCTAGGTGATTCTGTGAACCAAGTGTTTATTCCCTAGACCCAACCTGTAGCACATTACTTCCAGGATTATAAATCCAGTTGTGTTTCTTTCTTATGATTGTCAAAACTGACTCTGCATTTGATGGACTAGAGTATTCAGAACAGAGCTTTTGTTGTTTGAAAGAACAGGGTAGGTTCAGTTCTTTGTGTTACCTGGCTTGAGCTGCCTGTCGGTCTGCATTCGCTTCATTCCGTAAGAATCCTACAAAATCTCTGCTTCTAGTGAATAACTAGCATGTCTTTCCTAAGTTAGGAAATGTTTTCAGCCTTACATCTCCCTTCCTGATAAATCTTCTTTATTATATGCCTTTAAATATGTAATCTCTTTAGAAGCCTGTTTCCCTTTCCCTGGGCAACAGTACATGTGAAAAAGATCTTTTCCTCATGGTGAATAGGATTCTGAATGAGGGCATGATTGGTCTTCACATGAAGGTCTGAATTTGTGAAATAACTAGTAATGGTTCTAAAGAGGATTAAATTCCTGGTCCCTTTCTGTGCAATTTAATGCACTTCTAAGTGGAATCTCTCAATGCTTTTTGTGCTTTTGAAAAGGCTGTACTGTATCACAGTACTCGTTTGACCGTTGCTTGTTAAATGTCCTGGTAAGCCTAAATGCAGCTCTGATGTCTAGCTGCTATTCAGAATCCTACCTAGTCAGCTATATTGCTTTCAGAATGTAGTGTTAAGCAACAGAATAGTTGCTACAGCTCCTTTCCATGCAGGAAGGTCTTTCTTCCCTGTATTTTTGCCTCCAAAAGCTTCTTGTGGAATCTTGTATTAGTGTCCTAGGATTAAGTCTGGTTATCTTTGTATATGCAAAGTTGTTCTGTTTCAGAACCAGAGTTGTTCTATTTCAGAAACAAGTGAAACATTTGCCACTTGTGGTCCACAGAGTTCACACTTGAAATACGTACAGAGAGTAGCAGTATGTGCAATTTTAGGTCATTTCATCACTTTCTGTTGTAATCTTTGGTTCTCGTACTGTGCTAACTGCATAGCTACACCTCTCCATAAGCATTATCAGATTGACGTGTCACTGAGACTTAAACAAGAAATTAATGCTAAAATGCCTGTTGATACACTCTAGAACAGAAGAACAGTCTCCTAATATGTACCTGATGCTTAAGGTTTACTTTTTTTTGCCTCAGCCCTTTGGTAAAAAGCAGCAACAGAGCTTCCTTTCTAAAACGTCCCACTTGTGTGGTTGTGGTAATGATGTGGCAAAATAACAATTTTTGATGAGAGGTTTGTAAGAGCATGCATCTGCTATCCACAACTACGTCATCTTTGTTACGTCTATACAACAGTATGCAAGTCAGTCTTTGTTCCTTTGCCTCATGTTGAAGTTCCTTTGAAATAGGATCTGCCTCAGCCCACGTTGTAGCTTAATATGAGTAATAGCTGTAGCCTGCGTAGGTAATTTATGTGCAGGGAATAGTCTGGAGCTCATGGTGCTTTTTTCTTTTTTCTTTTAGCTGAGTGTCATCTAGTGTGCAAAGTGTAGTTTTGATTTGTCAGGTGGAATCACTGAAGGAATAGTTCTACTTGCATCTAGGCAATCAGGTCCCTGCTGTCACGACAAATTGCTTTTCTATATGAAATCTAAGGATGAAAGAGTGATTGTTCATGTAAGTTGTTCACACAGTGTGACCTGTGAATCAAAGTCATGTTTCTCAAGGATGAATTAACTTGAGGTTAGACTGTGATTCCAATTTCCTTCACGATCTCAACAACAGGAGGTTAAAGGGAGTGCCAATGGTTGCACGGTCCTAGTAGGTTCAAAAGGATCTAATCTGTACAAGTGCTGTTGGCAAACAGACTTGGATCCCGGTCTCAATGCATGTAACTCTTTTCTGAACAGACAATACAATAAAGTAATGATTCTCTTTCCTCACCATCAAATGTTTTTTAGATTTCTGATTATTTTTTTTTAATTAAGCAACAGAGTAAAACTTCAAATGTAAAGTTATCTGCAGGCTAGGCATTTTTTTAAAAGCAATTATTTGGAAGAACTAAATTGGGTTTTCTGGAAAACTTCTGCCTGGGTCAGGCTAGCAGCACCGTGAGGGGGAATCCCAGGGTGCTGGGCATTTGGCAGACTACTGGAGCAGAGAAGAAGGTTCTGGGGGTGATAGAAAGCAATATCATCCACGTTTTGGCTTTCTGTCAGTAGTTTCTGTAACAAAAGACTTTATTGAAACACTTTCAACCTAATTTTCCTAATAAGGACTGAGAGGAGTAGTATAGGAAATACTGACATAGCTATATTGCCTCTAAGGAAAACTCTTTAGGTCTTGCATTATGTTAGCTTACAGTAATTTTGTTGGTGGTCTGTGCAATTTTCCCAAATGTGCTTGAGAGTCTAATCTGCCTCAATGTATTTAGGAATTGCCAGCTTCCGTGTTAGTGAGGCGGGGATATCAATAAGAGGAAAAAATGCTGTAGTTATTGGATCCTTTCTGATGGTTCTAAGACAATTGTCTGAATGCTGCTGTTTTGTCATTCTGTGGCTATGTCCTGTTAAATGTAATAAAGTTGGGGGTTTTTTTTATTTATTTTATTTTTAGCCATCAGTTTAGTCACCACTTGGTTATAGATCAGTTTTTTTGGGTACATTTTTTTATTAATGGCTTTTGTTTAAACTTAAAAATTTTCTGGCATCCATTAACTTGATATCCATATATGTAAGTACCTTTGGAACTTAGTGAACTAAGGAAAATTGCTTTGCAAGTGGAAAAACAGATGCAACTAGCATTCAATAGGACATAGGATTGAGGCCATGGTATTTTTGTTATTTTATCAAGTATTTTATTCAATAGTGGTGCATTATTTTAGTCTTCTCCTCCTTTTGAGTGCAATAGTATACCATCTATATATATCTTTTATGTTGAAGATTAATAGTAAGATACAAATGACTAGTCTTATACAGCATGACTGTTCCTTAGTTTCCAAAATAGATTGGAATGGTTATATTTTTGCAATGGTGGTGTTAATGTCTGTTTCCATTTTTTAAATATTATTTTATTATGTACTGAAAGCTTGCCAGTTTTTCTCCAATTCGGTTGGTTATTCTTAAAACACTGTTTCTCATTGCAAACTGTGTATCTACTGGATCTTGAGCATGCTTACTTATCTCACCAACTTTTTTTTTTTCTTTTCCTTCTTTAGGATGTAGATATGATGGATCAAAATGGAATGACACCTTTAATGTGGGCAGCTTACAGAACACATAGGTAATATCTCACTGCAGTTCTGACTTTCTCTTGATGTTCACTAAGTGGCATATAGTAGTGAATGGTTTTGATTTTTTTTGAAAGTTTTTTTTGGTTTAACTAGTCAATGTTCTTTCTACAATTGCCGCTTTATCTTTCTTCATCTATCATTGTTGTGGGTTAACCCCAGTAAGTAGCTCAGCTCCATGCAGCCACTTGCTCCCTCCTGCCCAGCAGGATGGGGAGGAGAATAAAGGGTAAAAGTGAGAAAACTCATACATTGAGATAAAGACAGTTTAATAGGTAAAGCAAAAGCTGTGCTCCCAAGCAAAGCAAAATAAGGAATTCATTTACTACTTCCCATCAGTACGCAGATGTTTAGCCATTTCCAAGTCAACAAGGCTCCATCACCTGTAACAGTTACTTGGGAAGGCAGATGCTGTGATTCTGAATGCCCCCCCTTCCTCCTTCTTTCCCCCAGCTTTTATTGCTGAGCATGACATTATATGGTTTGGAATTTCCTTTTGGTCAGCTGGGGTCAGCTGTCCTGCCTGTGTCCCCTCCCAGCTTCTTGCCCACCCCTAGCCTGCTTGCTGGCAGGGCAGCCTGAGGAGCAGAAAAGGCCTTGATGCTGTGTTAGCACTGCTCAGCAACAGCTAGAACATGGGTGTGTTATCAACACCGTTTTAGTCACAAATCCAAAACACAGCACTGTAGGAGGTATTATGAAGAAGATTGACAAAGATTGGCTGATCCCAGCCAAAATCAGTACAATGACCTGTTCAAGAGAGAGGATATTATGCAGAAGTACTCACAAATATGAACTTTTAGTTTAAAAAGTAAATCTTCCTGTGGACATGATTGGAAAACGTTGGTGTAAAATAATACTTCTCCAAAGAGCAAATTTGTCTGAGTTAGGCCCTTCTGAGCAGGAATCTATCTCCATTGATTGTTGAGAGGAACATAAGCTAGCCTTTACGAATACCTGCCATTACCAACATTATCCTATTTTATTTTCATCTTTTGGAATGTGAAGTGGAAATATAAAATGTTTTAAACTTTGGTTGTTATCTGCCAAGTATATAACCATGTGCATGCTTTTACAAATCTGTTAATACTGTTAGGTTTTGGTAAACTTGAAAATGTGTTTCATGACAGTCCAGAACAGGGTGTCTTACTGAGCTCCTTTAGAAGTCAACAGAATTGTGGTTGCTCTTTGGGAAGGGAATTTGAGCCATTCATAATCATCAGCCAAAAAAATGTTACTTTGCTGTTACATAGTGTACCTGATCAATGTTCTTTATAGAAATTGAACGCATTAACAATAAGTTGATATGTATTTGAGCTCATCTTCTGTAGATCTAACAAGAATTTTCTTTTCTAGTGTGGATCCAACCCGATTACTACTTACATTTAACGTTTCTGTTAATCTTGGAGACAAATATCACAAAAACACAGCATTGCACTGGGCTGTGCTAGCAGGAAATACTACAGTTATTAGTCTTCTATTAGAAGCTGGAGCTAATGTTGATGCTCAAAATATAAAGGTAAACACTTGGTCTGTTTTTATTGTAGGTGGTTTGAGGCAGAAATAACAGAGCCTATGATAAATCTCAAGAATAGATTATTATTGTGGGTATGGTGGGATCATGAAGATGGAGCAAAAGCCATGCCACTATTGTTTAATTTGGGAATCAGTTTTTCCCAAGAGTGATGCATAACTACTAAATCTGCACCTGTAGAAGTACTCATGTAAATAATTTACCAATGGTTATGTGCAAATATATGGGGGTGGGGTGTGCAATTAGACTGCATGTGTGAAGACCCATGCATTTGGATGCAAAATTGGAAATCTGACTGAATGTCTTCTAGTGAGTGACTGTCTGTTTGTCAGAATGAGATGTGAGACATCTCTGTTCTCTTCCAGAGGGATGACAAATGCTCTAGTATATCTCCCAGTGGCAGTAAGGAAGTTGGAGGCCTGAAAATACCAGTGGGAGTAAAATAAGAAAATGGACTCTTTTTTTCATCAGAACTTTAAGTTGACTGATTACATCACTAACAGAGCCCATCCCTAGCATACGTTAGACCAGTCAAGCAGCTGTTAGAATTTGTGCCATAGACTTGGAGTCTGTAAGAGCTTCTCTGGCAGTGGAAGGGGCACCTATTGAGCGTGTTTTAGTCCATTGCCTCCAGACTATTCTGTATATCAAATTAGATGCAGTTCACCACCCAAGCTGTTTCTCCTGTGGTGTCAGAGAAGAATTCACTTTTAGAATAAGAGTTCTGTACTGAACTTCTCTTCAAATATTTTTATTTTCCACTTACTGAGTGTTACAGATGGAGTGGTTACACTGGAAAATACAGCTGTAAATCTACATTTATAAAATATTAAATACTTAATTCAATTTATTTGACCTTTCACCATTTTTCCTACTGATTAAGATGGCCAGGCCTATTTTGCTTGGCCACAAGTGATAGAAGTATGTTTAAAAAACATATATACACATCAGTCTTCTTGAACAGCATGAAACACTCTTTTAAGGGTGCAGTCAAATTTTGCTAGTAGCTTTCTATGTCCTACATCCACTTCGGAATATTAGAAATACCGATTATCATGAATCAAAACTCATTAGAAGAATCACATGGGTTTTCATGTGTTTGAAACAAATCAACTAGCCTCTTGCATGTACTGATGTGAATATACAATAATTATTCCTGGTCTGTAAGGTCAGCCGTGGGGATGAATTATGCTTCTAGTCTCACTTCTTGTAAACTGTTAAAAAGCTTTTCTTCTGTGCCACCTAATGGTAAAAATTAAGGTATTTTTGTGGAGAAAAAAATCAGTATGTCATACCGTGCTTCCCTTGGCAGACTGATTAGTGTGATTAGAGTTTTAAAGTCATCACCTTACCTACATTTCTGGACTGTTATGAAATCTGTAATTAAAAATTCATGTGTTTGGCCAAATGGAAAAGTATCTGCTAGCCTGAAGCAGTTCATGGTCTCCCTTTCTTTATTGACAGACAGCAGCAGTCAGTAGAAGACTAGGCTATTGAACCTGCTGGATCATGATATCTTTCCAGTCATGCCAGAAGACTTATGCCTGGTTTCATTAGACTTGTGCCGGGTTTCGTTAACCACTGTCTGCCTTCGGCGGTGGAGTCTAGGCTTCTTGCATGCCTTCCCAGGTTTCTAGGATCTTCAGAGATCAAAATCATTCTAGCAGTGGCAGTTTTGCTGTCCTGCCAGTGGCTTTATACCAGATGCTCATTTGGGTGATAGTAAACATAGAGGAAACAAGAATTTGCTTGATTTTTATGGGTATATAGAGACTCAGTTTTGTGCTTCTCCTTTGACTGTTCAGCAAAAAAGTTTTCTTTGAGCCAAAAAGCAGTTGTTAAGTGTCTGGCTCATGTTTCGCCAGAAATAGAAGGAATCATGAAAGACTCCTTTCTGATGCGGTCACTTCCAGATTTCTTCAGCACTATCTAGTGAAGTCCTTTTCTCAGAAAGCCCATGGAATTCACCAAAAATGGCGATAAGACAGCTAAGGTTAAAGAAATACATTGGCTGAAAACTGCTCATCTTTTTCAAGTTATGAAGTGGCTGAAATATTAGGTGTGAGCTTTGACCATGTTGTTATCAGCTCTAGGTGGTCAGTCTTAGAAAGATGCATGCTGCTGGCCAACTAGATTTGAAACAAGTTGGAACCAGTCATCTCATTAAGGTGCTCTTTTTGCTTTGCATGACATTTTGAGAAGTATATGAACAATAGCATTCTTATTCTAGAATAAAGCTTGATACAAGCTGTGGGTTTGTCCATTTGTGTTATTTATCCTCTTTATATTATGCTGTACAAGAAAATAATGCTTTTCTTTTGGCAGTAGGACACTTTCTTTTTTCTTTTTAAGAACTGGATTACAGTTGGAGTTGGAAGCTGCTTTTCAGTAGTGAAAGTAGCGTGGGTTTTTTGTTTGTTTTTTTTTTTTGTTAGGGAAATTATCTTGCCACACCAGTAGACAGATTGGGCAGATGAGAACAGGATTTCACAGGGAGTCAGCTTATCACTGGGGGTCGGGAGGAAACCTATAAGTTTTTTATTTTAAATATAAGCAGAAGCTCGTTTTTTACTAGAGAGTGATAGAGACTTGAAAGAGCTTTTATGATTTAAAGATTTTTTTTTTTAAATCTGTTAATGAATCATTGAATGGACTTTAGATGTAGTTTCTTGATTATGCAGTGTATCTCTGGGCTTGTCTGTGGAAGTCTACATGTAAAGTTGCCTATGGTAATGACACTTCAAAATACTTTTTCTATCTAAAGACTTAAAATATATCCTATTGAAGCCTTATTGCTTGCTGGCAAACTAAGTGTGCTACTAGACTAAGTTCCCTGGTTTTTTTTGTTTCGTTTTTTTTTGCTAAGCAAGTCAGCCATCCACCACCCCTGTGAATACAAGGAAAATATTAAAATGGCCAGATGATGAGAAGCATAGTCAAAGACTTCTTTAAAGCTCCCTCAATCTTTTTATCTAGGCAGTTCCTAGGTGTCTCATGGCCCTCTAGTGGAAGGGATGCTCAGCTGGACCCCAAGACAACTTCAGGATTTACTTGGGAGATCAACTCCCAGAGGGGATTGCTTGTCCACAGGTAATCTTTACAGTCTGGATATATAAGGTGATATTAAAACAACAGCATCTCTGGAGTTTTCCAGATATTAGCAATTCAAGGTGCTATTAAATTTGTGATGAAGCCCACACCATAGTTTGATTTCAGGCATTTTTGTTGAGGATAGAGTTAACTTAATCTGTTTCTGAAACAGCTAGCTAAATAAATTTGAAGCCAAATTAAGTCAAAAGGTTATTCTTTTTTAACTGATTTTGCTAGTTAAACTTCTCACACAGGAGTGCAAGATCCTGTTAAGCTTCACCTCATAATCTGTAGACTGTGCTATTTACTCTACTTTTAGAGATTTGGAGCAAGATTTCAAAGGCAAAAATGACAGTTAAGTACTCAATTCCCATTGTCTTTCTATGGGATATAGGTAGCTAACTGTACTTTTTAATCTTTGAAATCTCTTCTGTCTGTAGTAATTATTGCCCTTTCTGGGTAACTTCAGTTTCTGGTACCTGTCTCACTTTTTTTTTAGGAGGGGGCCGAGCGATGGAGGATTCAGCCATTTTTCAAGCCTCCATGAATGGTTTGTTTAGGAGGGGAGTTAACTCCAGTAGAAGAGAGGAGGAGTCAAATGCAAAACTGAAGCTGGAGGTACCTGCAATTGGTTGTCTCTTGCCTCCTCTATAATTTTAGACCCAGTCAGTAACTTTCATTTAGCTCTCTTCCTAAATGTTTAAAAAGCAATAAAATCAAATCAGTTTCGTAGGCACCTTTGGCCCCTGTATCTCTCTCTGTGTCTCTCTTTTGCTTTGTCTCTCAGCCCTCTCTGAAAGTAGGGAAGGAGAAAGCATGGACCATTGCTGACTTAACACCCAAAGTACATGAAGCACAAGCTAAGCATAAAAGCTCAGAGTTTTAGAATAAGTTGGACATAAACAATCAGTTTTCTTCCTAGGACTTCAGTAACTGAGATGAATATAAGAACATTAAGCTTGTGGGGAAAAAATCCTTATAGAAACATTCCATGATATTAGTAGCTTCGCTCTGCCAAAAGGGCAGAGAATTAACTGAGAAGTCGGGCTTTAGACTGGGAGAGTTTCCATGATCCAGTGGGTCACGAGTTCTTACTCTTTGCTTGATTTCTGCTGCCTGTCAATAGCTGAGAGGGAAGCACAGTCTTTCATTTAGAGACTAGCAGACTGTGTGTAGAACAGTGAAACATGGATGTGTTATGCCAAAGGAAACAATTATTGCTATGTCAGGACATACATATTGTCAGGATCCTACATTTAATATTCTACTTGTCCACGCATGTGTAGTTATGAGAGAGTGAAAAAGACCAAAAAGAATGAATGATGTTTGGTGTCAAGTAAACTGCAGAGCAAAAAGTATTCCAGAATGTAGCTTAAACTTATTTAAAATATATTATTTTTACCTGCCAGTCTTCTGTTTCAAAAGTACTCTGGATGCATTTTATTTTTAAATTGGATGTTTCCCACTTTTATGCTCGTGGCAGGGAGAATCACCACTTGATCTAGCAAAACAGAGGAAAAACGTTTGGATGATCAATCACCTACAGGAAGCAAGACAGGCAAAGGGATATGACAGTCCGTCCTTTCTGAGAAAACTAAAAGCTGATAAGGTAAGAAATAGTATAACACTTAATGTAAATCAATATTACTGCTGCTCTTGGTTTGGGGATGTGTGTGTTTAAGGTAAGCAGTTCGGTACTGTGGTTTCCCCACATTTCAGTTTTAGGAAACATCTTTTTTGTTACGACAAAAGTAATTTCAATAGAAAAAAAACACCACCTTTATTCAAGGCAGGAGGAAAGAAAACCCTAAGCCTCCAAACAGTTTCCTTTAGTTTTTGTGCTAACTAATTGTTAGGAAAGTACCAAGTGGTCTGGTATTGTGGGGGATAGCCAAGACTTTCACAAAGCTGACTCTCAAGTATCTAAGGAAAGAAGTATTTGAGATATCCTGAACCCTGATCTCCTCCCTAATTGTGTAGGGTTTTGTGTTGAATGATAGAAGCAGTCAATCTTGGCAGTATAATGTAATGTATGAATCTCTAATGTGGAGGCCTTTTTCTTCTCAGGTTATTATTTAATACTACAGATAGGAGGAGGCAAGAAATGAGGGTGTAAAGGGTAACATATTGCTCTAGCATGAAGAACTGTCTACCTGCCTGTAGTTTGAGAACTTTATATAGAGTTAATGTTTTCTTACCGGGCAGAGTGTTGTGCTGGATATTAAGTATTGCTATCACTGATTTGCTGCAACTTCTTGATTTAAAGATACTTTGCATCTTTGTGATTAAAGCACTGGCTACAGCCTGTGCTTTAACCCTGCGGTAATATAATAATGCAATGATTATTGACTTTAAGTGATTTGTGCATTGCATTGTATGTACATATGCATTGTGAATGTGCTTTGAATATCTGGGAAGAGTTCAGTGCCTTCAACAGGAATCATACCCACATACTGTACGACAAAAAGATCCGATCTTTCTTCATAGATGCTTCCCTATGATTTTATCTGTTACTTATATAACTTCAGTCTTTAACATTCACTGAGATTACCATGTGCTGTGTTCATACACTTTGACAGATTCTTAAAAAAGAGCTACTGTTGCCTTTATTCTGGATTAACAGTAAAGTCTGTAGAAGAGAGTTCTTCTAAAGTAAATAAATTAATAAAATTATTGATTTGCTATGAAATTTTAGGAAGATTTTTTTTTCTTGCCCATACATTGGAGATACATAAATATAGGAAATGACAAAAAATTTGTGAAGATTCCCCCCCGCCATGTCAAGCTTCCTGAAAATTTATTTAAGTTTTTGTGACTGTCCTATTTATTGCAGAATATTATTATACAACCTGTTCCTAAAAATAGAATTGCTTACTGATATTTGTTTCTATATAGGAATTCCGTCAGAAGGTGATGCTGGGAACTCCTTTCCTAGTAATTTGGCTGGTTGGGTTTATAGCAGACCTAGACATTGATTCTTGGCTCATTAAAGGGCTGATGTATGGTGGCGTTTGGGCTATGGTGCAGTTTCTTTCAAAGTAAGTGTTATACCAGGACACTGTCTGTTTAGTGTGCACACAAGAAGTGTTTTGCTGGCATCTTGATTGGATAAATAATTTTAAATTTCTATTTTTTGTGTGTGCTTTTTCAACATGCAACATCTATTTTTTTTGTGGGAATTTTTTTGTTACTATTTGTAGGAAAGATCTTGTGCAGCTTTAGCTCTTGTAGTGCTCTGTTGTCTTGCAAATAGCCATGGAATTACCTTGGGTGAATGTCTCTGAGCTAATAGAAGCTAACAGCAGAACAGAAATTCCAGTCATTCTCCAGAGGAGGGTGCTCAATGTCCGTCTACAAAGTCATCAGCATGAATTTTGAATAAAACAGTCAAGAGAAAAGTTACTAGAAAGGAATAGAAAAAAAATACATGTGCAAGTTTGCTATTAAAACACAATTTTTTAGAGTTTAAATACCCAAAGGCATCTGAAGAGAAATGAAGTCAGAGGCAGGTTTTGTAGCTTCTGTTGTGGAAAGGATTGACTAAAGAAAAAGGCTACTGTCTAATAATATTTTTTCATTTTTTACCTGATCATAAAGAATTTTAGTTGTGTTTGTGATTATCTGTAAATGCACGTGCATATACACACAACAGTTTTTCAAGATCTGTAGACTATTTCATCTACACTTTGCTTTTCATTGTCATGTGTGCCATGTATAGAAGAACTTATTATATCTCCATACTTACAAGCTTTTTGCATTTCTGGCCTTGAATGTCACGTTTATTAGAACCACTTGCTTCTCCTTCCTTTCAGTTTAAAGAGGAAAAGAAAATACATCTGTTCCTTAAACCAAATTCATAGAATCTTAGTGAACTTATTACACTGGGAGGGGGATGGGGCTCATCAGGCTTTTACCTCTGCAGGATCGTGGAGATGATCTGTTCAGTTTTTTTGTCATCTCTCTGAGACTGTGCAATTTGCTGACCTCCTCCCACAAGTAACTTTAGTAACACAAATCCTCAACCACACCTCCCATGAGAGGCAAGGACAAGATTTCTTCAGGTTCCTCAGGATTTATGTTTTCTCAGGTTTTATGGTTTTGACCTACCTGACAGGTATTCAGGACTAACATTTACTTTCTCTTATCCTTTGCTTAACGTTTAGTATAAATACTAAACAAGTATTTTTCAAGTGTTTTTCAAAAAGTCCAGGTTTGAATGAAACGTTTGCTATTATTCTATTAGTATTTCCTTTCCCTGTTGAATTTCAGCTAATCTGTTTAGCTGTGTTTTCCTCTTTACTTCTTTCGCACACAAAAAATTGCACAGAAATTACTGAAAGATTACTGCTGAGTACCTACTGCGTGTCCAAATGTACGTTCACTTATTACTTACCATCTTAGGTCATCTTCCTTATAGAATTTCTCAAAAGACCTGAGAAACTTCCATCTTCCATTAGAGAAGAGATAGTTACTGCAGGGGAGTAAAGGAGTGAAATGGTAGCTACTTGATGGACACATTTGTTTATGGTAGCCCTGAGGGCACCACAAGGACAAAAACCAAAATGCTCCATGTAAGGATGTTGAGGCAGAGGATGGAAGAAGCTTTATTTCTAGGAGTTCAGCAGTTTAGAGTGTGACTTTTGAGATGTTTAACAATTTTTTTCTTGAATATGGAGTTGCCTAGTCACTCATTTAGTTTGTCTCAACTAAATTCAACTTTATTCAGAATATTCTTTAAAATGCAAGAGTTTAAGAAGGTGAAAATAATTCTGATGGCTTTTTTTTTTTTGAAGTAGCAGCATTCTGTCTTAAATTTGGCAAATTTAGTGATATGGGAAATGAATTTATTTTTTTCCGAACTTTCTATTGGCAACTGTAACAGAAGCAAAAGATTTAAGAATCTGAAATATTTCAAGTGTGTAGGCTGACAACACCACGGTGTCTTAAGCTTTTTTTCTTACTGAAGTAATTTTAAAGTGTAATTTTCATTGTATAGGTTTCCAAAATATCTTTATCACTGAAATCTCATAAATAAATGTAGTTTGCAACCAATTTTCATGCTGTAGGCTAGGAATCTTACAGATTCTTATAGTGTAGTTTTAGCTTGAGTATTTGCTCATTCTACCTTTCTTGTCCGGTTCTTGATATTCACTGCAAAAGTGAATGTATAAATTTGAATTAAATAACTTCCAGTTGTGACTTCATCTGGACAGGTTGAAAACAGGAATTTCTCATGAACTTTGAAGATAAAAGCAAAGAAAATTTTTTTATGAAGTATTTTGCAATATCTCATATAGTACATATTTTAACAGGAAGTGTTTTTCAGTAGTAGTAGTAGTTGTTCAGGATTTAAATTTCATAAGTCAAATCTTAACATGTTATATCGCTCCTACTTTACAGGTCATTCTTTGATCACTCCATGCACAGTGCACTGCCTCTTGGAATATACTTGGCAACGAAATTCTGGATGTATGTGACGTGGTTCTTCTGGTTTTGGAATGATATCCTTTGTTGTGTACAGTAATAAGTACCGTTTTTTCCTGTTAGTAGTATGAGGTAATACCTAGATATATCCTACATAAAAGAGTACGTAACTAATTAAAACTTTAAAATGGCTATCTCCATTAAACCTTGCTTTCTGTATTGATGGTAATTATTTTAACGTTTTAAAAATGTGCACACTATTGCTTTGCTTCAGTAAGTGAAAGGTTTCCTCAAAATTGGCTTACAGTAGTCTGCAAAATTTCCTGTGCTTTAACAATTTCTTAAGTGGAGGTAATGTCAGCAACTGTATAAAATATGCTCTGGCTGTGCAGTGACAAGGTATGACTGCATTTTTAGACACTGCTTTTCTGAAAAGCAGTAGGTAATTTCATAGTATGTATCAATTTCAGTGGCATTAGCCATTTATAGTTAGTTCTTCCTAAAGATTTTGCAACTCCTTTTCATACAAACTTTAGATATATTTAACGGTATCATCAGTCTTTGAAGACGTATGTATTAACAACACTAGATTACAGAGATTCTGCATATGCCTGTCTTTCTTTTTATGTCTTTGACTGTCTGCCTAGATATGAACTCTTAATACTCACAGGGGTAGAAATTGATTCAGAGTTCACTGAAGAATGTCAGTTATCCACCTTAAGGAAATAGATTAAAATTTTTTTAAAACTTTCTTGGGTAATGTAATTACAATAACCAAGAAAATAAAATAGAGATTGAATGTTTTATTAAAAGTTTAGTATAGTTCTTATAGCTGTAATTTATGATGGACGTTGGCTTGGCTTTTCTAGAAACTGGTTTCCTTTTCATCCTCGAAGGAATGACCATGAAATAGGATAGTAGCAGTGCAACCCTTTTATTGTCTTGTTAATATGTTCTCCAACCTTAGCTAAACAAGCCTCACGTTTTTGGGTTGAGAACAGAGAGGAGACCCTGCTTCCATGCTGCCTTTGGCTTCCGTGCTGACAGTGCTTGCAAAGGTGCTGCTGTGAATAATAGCAGTCCCATGTGACTGAAGATGACTGCTACTTCCCTTTAAAAAACTTAAAAATGAAAATCTAGTAGCTGTTAAGTAAAAAAAAAATATTTCTATGGATATTAGCATGAGTATGTCTTGAAATAGTTCTTTAAAAATGCTGGTCCTACTACCGGTCTCTCTGTCTGGTCTGATTTTCTATGTTTTTACTCAATTAAATTTACTAGTAACTGTAGAATGAGGAAAGCAAATACAAAATGAATATGAAAAACATTTTTAAAAGCAGTAGTTGAAAATGGAGGTATACTTCTCCAGTTTTTATGGAATGGAGTAGAGCTATCTAAATATGACATGCCTCTACACTGAAATTGGTTTTCTGGATTTTTTTGTTAAGAAAACCTGACTTTTGGCGAACAGTAAAATACAAGTTTCTGAGACAGTTATAATAACTACACCATCTCAATTCTGAACCTCAGCTCTCCATACATTGTAAGTTTTCTTTAGAAACTCAACGTTTGCTAATGCTACTACATATTTTGGGTTGTGAATGTTGAGCTACTGTGAAATGCTTTCTAGTGCTAACATAATGTCAGCATGAGCCAAATCTAAGAATGTGTGCAACTTTAAATCAAAGTCCTTGACCACATTAAAATGACTGCACAGCCAGCACAACTTGATGATGACCTCTATCTTGATGTAGAAAGCTGTCACTTAAGGCTGGCAAATTGTGAGATTTTTATTCTGAAGCTCATATTTTCTTCATATTTGTACCAACTTGCTTAGATTTTTTTCTGTTAGCCATTCTGATAAATTTAAGGTAGGTGCCTCAAAACCTTTGCAACAGTCTTTTTGTACACAGAAGTAGTAGTCTAAAAACTTCAGTTATTAATTGCTTTCATTAGAGCTGACAATTCTCTTGTGATAAGCAGTTTTAGAGACTTAGTGCTTGAGGCCATCTTCCTTTAACTGATGATTTTTAATTGGAAGTCTTTGTAATAAGATTCCAAATTCATTCTTCTTCTGGAAAAATGCCCTGTAACCTTATTGGAAAAAAGAAATTGCATGCCTGCTCTATTTTTATAGCATGAGGCACAGCATTGTGGTTGGAGAAAGGATTCTTGTATTTTTACAGCTTTATGTGATTACTTATAACAGACCAGAGTACTACTTTATAGCCTGTAATGTTCAAGCAATAAAACCTGTCCTGGTAGTTTTCACAAACTCTCACCATCTTTTGCTCACGAAAAAGATTTCTAATCTTAAACAACTATCATGAATTGCCTTACTGGAACTTTATATTGTAAATAATATGAAAGTCTTACTTGCCGCAGGTATTACTATTACTTTAATGTTCAGGTGCTTGGTAAGAATTTTCTTTTCTTGTAGATACGTTGAAAGTGTCTGAAGATCATCTGGTCTTCTGTGTTTAATCCTAGTGAGACAGAAAAGGCCAGTTGAAACAATGTATCATAAAGAACAAACAAACCCAAAGATTAGCAGTGAGTTTTCTTGAATTTCAGGGTGGTCACATGGAAAATAAGTCTATAAATTCTAAGGCTTAATAATGTCTTCTAAAAGACCAATCTTGAAAGTAAATTCAGTCGGTTTAGATTTACCTTGTGTCCTGAATTTTTGTAAATGTTTCCATTCTATTGGATTTTTTTTTTTTCATCAGCTTCTCAGCCTGGTATATTTGTTAAAATAGAAATCCTCTTCTTGCTGGGAATGAGGAAGTTATAATCTGTGTATTTATGGATATATGAGTCTATGGTCCTATGCTTCCCTTCCACTGTTTTGCTGCTGTTTTGCCACTTCCTTTTAACTGTACTTTGCCCATAACAAAGGATAGTTGTGTCTTGGTCTGTTAGTGTATTCTAGTCTTCTACTGTTTGCAGAATGGGGGCGGGGGAACCTTCAAAAATCCTGCACACTAAATCACTGTATTTTAATTTAGTTTTATTTTTAAAGGAGAAAAAAAAAGATTTAAAAGTACACTTTTAATAATGTGAGACTAGAATTTCACATTTCATTCTTTTTCATTAGCATTTATAGGTAGAACATTCTCTTGTACCCTGTAAAAGTTCAGGGCACACGTACCGAGTTCATATCTCAGTTGTTCATGCAGTCTTCTCAGTTCCAGCTGAACAAATATTGCCTGTTATGTCAGAAGGTTCTTATACTGCTCTGTTTTTCTAAGATGTCAGGGTTTGCTGTAACCCAAAATATAAACTTTTTTTTTTTTTGGTTCTACCACTTCCATTTGGTGTAAATGGGATTGTGCAGTTTTCATTAATTAAGCTTCTTTGGTATGGCATACTACTTGCAGTGCTGAGATAATGAGTTACTATAAGCCAATTTATAATTTTTAAGATAACTTATCACTGACTAATACTGTATTGATTATCTTATTTGAAATATACTTCATATATTGATGGGGTTTAGGTGAAAGAAAACAAACACTGCACACTTCTTCCATTAGGGATCATTTTAAAAACTGGGAGTAAAAGAATTCGTGTTGATTTTCATGCTTTCACAAAGCGGTTACAATAGCATAGTGCTTTAAAAAAATGTAACAAGCCAATTGGTACAGTTAAGCAGTTAAAAAGAAAAAAACCCATTCATATTACCAAAATTGGCTTCAGGAAAACAGCAAAAAGCCTTGCATGCAGAAAGAAAGAAGCCAGCCACCATGTTTCTAGAGAAACCAAAGACCCAAAAAATCCAAACCCCAGGCCTAGATATCCAGAACTTCTGTTCCTGTGCCTAAATACTTTTTCTACATTTAAAAAAAAAAAAAAAAAAAAATTTCTGGGGTGGGGGAGATAGCAGTGAATGAGGTTTTTTTGCAAGCTAAGGGATTTTCATTGTTAGATAGAAGATGGAGGTAGAGAGCTTTTGCAGAGCTTCATTTGATTAAAAATAGATTTTTGTCTAATAAATACCTAGTCAAATGAGGCTTCTTGTGTAGCTATCCGCTGCTATTTACTTGTACTCTTGGATCCAGATGGACAGTTGTTATGAATTGGCAGGTTCATTAGCACGTATTGATCCCTGACAGCTTACACTGGCTGCAGATCTTTCTCTTTAGGAGAAAAGGACTTTATTACTAGATTTATAGTTAGTTGAAGGGAGCATCTTGGTATATAATGTGCGCTTTGGCTTGGTTTTGGACTCTTGGGTGATAATGTAGCTGTGGTAGCAGGAAGCTGCATGAATTTGGGCCCTTTCAAATAGGCTGCACTTGAGGATGAAAAATAAGCTCATCGCATGTTTGCCTCCCTATGGGTTGTGGGGTGCTTGGTTTTTATTTTTAATTTTCTTTTTAATGAGATGGTCTTTTTGGTTCCAAGTGGTTTCTTGTTCTAATAATTAAAAGATACTGATTAGATCTAAAAGTAGGAATTGTTTCATGGGTGTTTCTGCTTTGTCTCTCAGTGAACAGTGGGTAAACCTCATAAAAGACAGCAAATTAGTGACAGGGCAGAAGGTGAATGCCTTGTATTTTGCAGCCCTTAATAATATGGTAATGTAGTTTTCCTTGCATTGTTGTAAATGAGGATGTTAGGAGAAAACAAGGCACTCTCTGGAGAACCGATTCTAGTGCAAACCTACAAGGGTTTCTTGCGTATGGAGAGTTTTGAGAGTTGCTCAAAGTTGCTAAAATCTCTTTGGAAGTAAACTTCAGAGGGGATTTCAGCATAATTTTAGATACCTCTAGTGTGGACATCCATATCTAAGTGTTTTAAGCTCTCCTCATAGCCAGTGGAGGAAAAATAACCACTTGTAGGGCACTGCTTCTCTGATAATTTAAATATCTCAATACTGAAGATAGATTGGACGTAGCTTTTCCCTTTCTGTTGTGTATGAAGGCATACTGAGCGATTTAAGGTAGGTGAGATGAATCCCACAGTTGGAGTTCTTTATCTACATCAGATGCCAGGAATATCCTGGAGAAGACAATTCTAACTTTCCTTTCTCCTTCAAAGTCTGGCTGGTTTTCATCCCTTCTCCCCAGTTTTGCTTAAACTTATGAGAAATGGTTTTTTGAAGATACTAATGAAAATACTGCTGCCTTTGTCTTTCTCCATTTACATAGTTACTGCTCATCTATACTTAACTCTGCTTTCTCATGTAGTCTGCCGATATCTCCCATCCTCAGCACAGAAGTACCTTATCTGCCACCATTTACACTGTCAGCGTTGCACTCATCTGACACCATTGTGATAAAAGGAGAGGCAAAACTTAGACTCGGTGGGGAGTCTCTTATGCTTTCTCTGTATTTTATGGAGTAAAATGGGGGAAGGGTAAGTTCAGAAAAATTCTGCATAGTGGATTTCTACTGAAGTGGCTTGGATCCATGGACAGCTTCTTTATCACACAGGTTGTCCAAATTTTAGCCAGTAAAAAACAGTTCCAGAGCTTTAGGGTTATAAAAACTCTTTTTACTGGATAGAAAATAAATTGTCTTTCCCCCTATCTTCTTTAACAGTCTAGACATGACGTAAAGTAATTAGGAATGGGTCATATGATTTTTTTGAATTGTACCTTTATTGTTTGTAACAGATGTCTGATTAAGGTATTTTTAATGAAAAACCATTTTTCACTGTTGTGGATAAAACCCTGGTGATACTTTTATATTCTAAAGAAAATCTAGTCTCCCTCTAGCTATACAAATAAGTCGAACCAGCTTATTCTTGGCAGCAGGTAATTTTAGAAGAAAAATAGGAAGAAATTAGATTGTATAAATATTAAAGTCAGAGCTTTTCATCTGTAACGTATCAAATAGAACTGTGAGTACTTAGGTTATTGTATAGCTGGTGGTTTTTTCCCTGTTATAAACTTGCTGGGAACAGCTTGTAAGAGGAAAGATTAATTAGCCTTTAGTGAGGTAATACTAACATTCTACTATGTAAGGTACGTGATTGAAATTTTAACTTGCCAATATTTTTTTTATTAGAAATTCACAGCCAATTTTTCCCCTCAACAGAAGGAAAACAAAAGTTATTCAGGATACACTTCACGTGAGCAATGAGACTTTGTTAGTATTTCAGAAGTCAAAGAGAGGCCCTACTTGTATGTATTCCGATTTCCACATTCTTTCACGTCACAAGAGCAGTATAGAAGGATTTGAGATACTGTTATTCTATAGAAATTCTGGGGTTTTTATTTAATACTTGCTTGCATCTGTACCATGTAGAATTATGAACAATTTATGTAATTTTTTTCTTAATACTGCTTCATGCCTTCAGTAAACATTTTTTCCAAGAACAGAGTCAGAATAGAAAATACTTGTAGATACATAGTGGAATACATTTGAGCATCTATTCTATCTTCAAAATCCGATTGTTTCAAAGCATGCAAAAAATGTTTTTTTGGTTGTTGTCTTTAAAGTGTTATTTACCAATTCAGTACAAATTACCACATCATGCTTGTTTTTGAGTCTTATATGAAGGGTTTTGTAATGCAAACATACAATATATTAAACTTTAAATACAGTAGAAGTTCTAATCACTGCTGAAGTAGAGAGAAATACTCATCTAAGTTACTCAGAATATAGTGTCATTTGGGTGTGCAGTGATTTATGCCTGAGTAATAAGTGTCCTTTTTGCGTGGATAATGCTGTAGTGGCTTCTGCCACCACAGCTTTGTCAAATATGGCATCTCCTTGCAGTTATGACTGACAGCTGACCAGTATCTTTAGTCAGGTTGGTCAAGTCTTTTGTAGGTTTATCAGAGTAAATAATTTTCGGCCTTTTGTGGAAGAGGCATGTCTGAAATATTTGGTTTTTCAACATCATTGCTAAGAAACGATTTAATTCAGTGAAGAAATGTCAAGTGTTGTGAGACTAGGCATCTTGTATGGCAAGTCATTCAACACAGGAAATCTATTTTAAAATTAATGGCTATTTTCTGTCTTTATATGGTAATTGATTTTATGAACAATTCCAGATGATACTAAATCCTGTGTTTTTGTAAGTATTAGATGTATCAGTAAGTTAAAAATACCTTTCATAGGTATCACCTTATAATAGGACCAGGTATCAGACAGTATCTTTCTTGGAGGTAAGTGCTGTTGAGTCGTGATTGCCATGCGGCAGTGGTCGTTGCAGCACAATTCCTTCTATGGCTAGAAACAGTCCTTTCTGTGATCTCATGGGAATTTCAAGCACCACTGAAGGCATAGGCAGTCAAATTATTATTTTATAAATAGAGCTCTGAAATGTTTATTGTGAAAACAGGAAATACTTTTAAGAAGATAAATTTCATGGAATTTGATTTATTTAAAAGGGAAAATAATTACAAAAACTGAACTATCATTATTCATTCTTTACAAGGGTAAGTGCTTTACAAATGCCTCATGGAGGTCAGCGTTTTAAGAAATAAGTTTTCAGGTTTGAGCAATAGAATACTGAGTACCAAGCTAGTTTGTACAACAGTGCTGAATTTTGTTAATTCAGAAGACAGTGACTCAACGGCATTCATAAAAATTAAATTTATTTAAATTTTATTTCAGAATTGTCGGTGGTTATTTTGAAGAGGAAACTTGGTTTTAAACTTTAGATTCCTTGACTTCAAACACATCTCAATTTTTTCTTTATACATCTTCCATTCCTTGCTAATAGCGTTGCACTTTTCTACAATTTTGGAAAATCCTGGAAATCCGATCCAGGAATCATCAAAGCCACTGAAGAACAAAAGAAAAAGGTAAAGCCATGAGATATGTGAAACTTGATCTTCAGCAGCCTGCCACCAGTTGATGATAGTAGTTTGCTGTTCAGTACATGACATGTCAATAAATTGTCGCATAACAAAAGGTCTAAAATGTTGAAAAGTTTTCCTTTCACTTGTCATCCAGGTTTCTTTTTTTACATTTGGAATGTTCAAGTGCTTACTGGTCCAAAGTTATGTTTAGGTCATTTTAAGTAACAAAATCACAACTTAGATTTTCAAGATAAAAAAGTTTAAAAAGCAGTTGGGTAAAAATGAAAATGTTAAGTTTCAGAATTTTACTTTACTGAAACAAATGACCTATTACAGGATAAGTGTTAGTTAATTTGATTCTAAAAAAATTTCCAGACTTCAAAGCACCTCCAGTTTTCTTTAACTTTCTGCCTAAAAGTATTACACTGAATGAGGATAAAAATGACTGAAACCCCAGGCTGTCTGGTCTGGAGGTTTGTTTTTGGGTTTTATTGGTTGGTTGGTTTGGGTTTTTTTGTTTTTGTTGGGTTTTTGTTTGTTTTTGTTTAAATATTAGAGAAAATATGGATGATCTAGTGATAGCTTTCTAAGACTTTATAACACTATTGTTAGCATTTCTGATTTTTTTTTTTGAAGTACATTGTGCTCAGCAGCCCAAGTCAGCATTGAATATTGCGAAATCATACAAGCAGCAGAAACATTTTGTTTGTTTCCTTTTGGGCAAGTTTCCTAGAAGCTCACATCCCACCAAGAGTGAGTTTTGTGGTTCTACTTCACGCTCATTTGTGAAAACACCTGTGTGGATGGACAGCAGACACTTGGAATTACAGCCTTATGTAGCAATAAACATATAATAGCCTTTAAAACATGGTTGTGATAGCTTATGTGATTTTTTTTCTCTGATAAATTATTACTGAGTTGGTAGTCAACATGCAGATTTATTTTGCAAATTCCCTTTCTATTATTGCAAATTTGCCGAAGTAAGGTCCAGACAAAATTCACTTCCATCAATTGGACTAAATTAAATAGAAGAGTCAGCAACTGCATTTTGGTTCAGATTCAGTGAATTGTACATATATGCAATTCATTTGATCTACTTGCTTAAGTAGTTAAGTGTGGTTACAAAAGCCTTGCTGAACTGGATAGGAATTGTAAACTGCAACTTCTTCACTTGCAGGCTATGAATGTTTTGGATATCTTACGTTGCAGCTAACCAAAATGTAAAATGATCTGTTGGAGCAGATCCAGGGGAGGGCCATGAAGATGATCAGAGGGCTGGAGCAGCTCTCCAATGAAGAGAGACCGAGAGTGTTGGGGTTGTTTAGCCTGGGGAAGAGGAGGCTCCAGGGAGACCTTATAGCAGCCTTCCAGTATCTGAATGGGGCTTACAGGAAATCTGGAGAGGGACTTTTTACAAGGGCATATAGTGATAGGACAAAGGGGTATGGCTTCAAACTGGAAGAGGGTAGATTTAGAATAGATATTAGGAAGAAATTTTTCACTGTGAGGGTGGTGAGGCACTGGAACAGGTTGCCCAGGGAAGCTGTGGGGTCCCTGTCCCTGGAAGTGTTCAAGGCCAGGCTGGGTGAGGCTTTGAGCAGTCTGATCTAGTTGGAGGTGTCCTTGCCCATGGCAGGGGGGTTGGAACTAGATGATCTTTAGGGTCCCTTCCAACCTAAACCATACTATGATTCTATGATTCTGTTATTAGAGGCATAAACCACTGTAGGGTGCATGTCCTACCTTTGTGCAGTGTACTGCTTTCTCATGGTTTTGTAACTTGTCTCCAAATATTTTATGTTGAGTTAGCCTTTAGCTTTGGAATAAGTAACCAAAAAATTCTTTTAATTCCAGATGACCAAGTTAAGTATGTTTGGAAATGTGTAGTAAGCAACAATTTCAGATGTTTTTTCTACTGATGTGTCATGTCCTTTCTTCTGTGTTACAAAATAACCCAAGTTGACTCTTAAAATAAGTAAATAAATAATAAATAAAAAATTCAAAGTTTTCAAAATCAAATATTAATGGTTCAAAAGTACAGAAAATAGACCCAGCGTTTACAAACAACGAAAATGTGGCTCTAACTTGAGTACTCCTGGGTCTCTATGCTATAATATCTAACAAGAGGTATATTTAAGTGGTTTATCTGCTCTTGTTGAGTTCTGTTCTCCTGAGCTTCAGGGTCTTGCTTTTGGATAATACTGAACTCCAGTGTTGAGCATTACACCATGTACATTGCTTTGTGCATTCTTTCGTTAGTCTGTAGTGTAGTGTATACTCCCACTGAAATGAGGAACTATTTACGAAATTTTCCAAAATATATCAAGGTATCAAAAACTACATCAGCATTGAAATTATGGTAGATATGTCTTCTTGGGTTTTTTAGTTTCCATTCATCTGGTTTATTTACAAAAGTTACTCTTGTGAGGGAGGCTCTTTAATTTCAAGTCCTGTAGTGGGCAATGTTGTTAGGGCAGTAAAGCATGGCAGAGGGGGATGAGAAAGGGATGTAGAATGCTGAAGTTGGCAAGATGCAAGAGGGACATGGAAGGGCTTATGAATGGCAGTGGTTGGTTGGAGAGGGGATCTGAAGAGTTGCAGTGGTGGAGACAAGAATACTGGGCCAACAGCAAATGGAAAAACAACAAGCGAGGAGGAAAAATAGTCCAACTTTCAGAGCTTAGTTAAGAAGTGTTAGAAACACTGTAAAGATTGTTCTTAGTTGACCTGAGATCAGCAGGGGAAGCATTAAGACATTGATTTATCCCCAGACTGTTGACTATAGCTCTTAGTGGTTAGTTTGAGGAAAAATTTCTATAGATTTCCATAAATTTTTCCTGACCAGTTAAGTGTAGTATTTTGAAGAGAAACTTCTACAGCTTCTATCAAGATACCCACCTTAGTGGTCATCGTCTAATTAAGGAAGTTGTATTTATATTGCCATGATGAGAAAATAGTTGTAAGAGCTATTCTGTTGCTTCTGCAGTTAGAAACCACGGTGATGCATAAGGTATACGTGGTTTGAAGGGCAGCAGTAGATGAATCTATTTGCCATTAGGCTATTTATGCTGAGTGAATTCCTTCTGGTTCAAGGAAGCCTATTCTGGCCAAAGATGTTTTCAGGATATTTTCCATATGTTGCAAATGTCATTTAAGTATCACGTGGCACGATTTCAGCTGCAGAATTTTAAAACTTGTTGGAAACCATTTCATGGAATAATAGGCTCCTTCTATTCCAACAATGAAGTGGATACTGAAGGAGTGTACAAAATAAAAAGGCTATAATTTAGTGTGAAGGAACAGGCATGCTTTAGCTGATACCTGACTCTGTGTATCACTTGACCCATAAGTATAGCATCAGCTGTAAGAGGAAGTTTGGTTTACATTATTTCTTTTCTTTCTTGAAGCTTCAAAATCTGAGGAAGGAGGTGAACATAGAGTTAAAGGTTTTGATGGGATACCTCTGGAAAGAAAGTCTGGTTTCTAGACTGGCTGATCCTGCTAGCTGGTTTTGTTTGTGTTCCTGTTTGGAAATTCAGCTGCATGAATTTTAACAGGTTTAACAAGACGTTAGTCAAACTGGTGCTAATCACTATGTGGATGTATAAAAATTAATAGAAGCTTGCTTTTTCTCTAATTAAACCTAGATAGACCAGGAATAAGTATAAGCTAGAATTAATTTAGAAGTAAATGTGCATATTGGTTTAACAACATAGGTTTAAAATCAGATTCAGCTGAATTTAAGTTGTTCCTGTGTCTAGAAAGTACCTGAAATGAATAGAGTTCACAACCCTGGTTCTGAGAAGCAGCTATGTTACAATGGTTGTCAGCATTTGTTTACGTGCTAAATTGTAATTTCTTTTTTTTTTTTTTTTTTTTTCTTCTGCAGACAATAGTAGAACTCGCAGAGACAGGAAGTCTGGACCTCAGTATATTCTGCAGTACTTGCTTGGTAGTGTATTTTTTAATCAATTGCAGATTTTTTTCTTTTTTTGTTTTTTTTTTCATGCTAGACCAAAACTAGATGTTCCTATACTGAATTCGTTTTTGGCCTGAATAATGCCATTTCAAGGGAAGGATTTATTTGTAATCTTTAAGTAGTGTTTTCAATAAATAATGTATCCGTACACAAAAAAGCCTGCACAATAAGAGGAAAAAAATGATCACTGCAGAATAACTTGCCTAGTGTCAAAATCCAAGTATCCAATATATCTACCAAGGTGGTTGGTTATACACCTAAAAAGTTTTGAAAACCACAGGTGACATTCCACCACCTCTGTAACTCACAGTAAAATTATGTGCTGCTTCTAGTAACATATTTTTTTCAAAAATCAATTGTATTTCTCAATTAGGCAGTAATTGGGGGGAGGGGTGGGGTAGGAATCTTAATTTTTGTAAAGCTTGCCAAATTGTGGGCAAGTTGTTTTTTTTTTTTTTTGAGTAGTTAATGCTTAGTTTCACCACAGAAGATTTAAGAGAAAATAACTGCTTAAGGAAAAAAAAAAAAGTAACCATAGTAGATGTAATGCATTTCTTTTTTAGAAAGTTAACTAATAAATATAAAATTATCAAGGTTACCAGTGTTACACTGTAATGCTCTGACATATGTAGAACGTGAATGATGTTAATATTCCCAAAATTGAATCTGGAAAATTATTTACAAATGTGACACCTTAAAAAATGATGTGTGTATATACATACATAGCTCAAAACACTTAATATCAGTTCTTTTTTTGGTGTTTTATATTTCTTTCAAAACATAACCTTTTAAAAAAATTGTTAGGAGTAATTTGGCATTCTAAGTTCCACCGAGTTCCGTTTGTTGAGTCACATTCCTGTCTTTAGAAAATAAGCCGGAACACTTTACATTAAAGTGCAGTTATGAATGATACTGACAGAATTGTGGAACTCAAACTCATTCTGTACTTCCATTGTTAAAAAGCTGAAATGAAACTGGTTGCTACACAAAGCTCAATAGCTGGAGGGGATAGGAGAACTTTGTATGGAAAAAAAAAGAAGAAAAAAATCCTAGAATCCAAATACATAGATGTTTATTAAATAGTACAAAGATTAATCTTAATAGCTAAGCTTGCTTTAAAAATTAGCATCAAGTTTGAAGTTCTCTAAGAAGTTAACAATAGGAAATCAAATTGCATTTAAATTGAGGGATTTTTCCTATATAAATATATCAGGGTTTGTTTTGCTATTCTAAACAAATGTTAATAACCATTACAGATACGGAAGCCAGTGAGGTCCAAACACTGTGGTGTATGCAATCGGTGTATAGCAAAGTTTGATCACCACTGCCCGTGGGTGGGTAACTGTGTAGGTGAGTAATTTGCTAAAACATGATGCTGTCATAATAGATAAGAAGGGAAAAGTTTCTGAAATCAACCCTGCATGTTGTGTAGGGTTTTGTCTGTTCTCATTTCATGGTGAAAGTGACTTGGCTTCTGCCAGAGTCTGAGGAAAAATTTTGAGAACTTTTTTTGGTAGAAGGAAAAGCATTTTCATACTGAACTTTGTATTTTTCTGTATTTGATTCTCTGCATGATTCTCATTTGTATTGTCTATTATATACCATCTTCTACTTCTGTTTTCTAGCTATATATTTTTATTAACATAAACTCTAGTAATTAAAAGATACAAAGCTTAAGTGTGTTTTATGTCCACAGAAAAGATATGTACTGATTCCACAACCGACTATTATCTATTACATAAGATAAAAATTTTCATCTTTGATAATTTTCTAATTTAATGAGGAAGTGTACATATTCAAAAATAAAATGATCATAGCAGTTAGATACAGAATGACTGACTTCCTATTGAGGTATTCTCCTTTTTTCACCCCCCAGGTAGCAGTTTTTTTCTCCCCAGAGATGATGAAAGGAACAGATGTAGAACAGGAATAAAAGTCTCTAAATGCTACCGTTCTGTTTTATTTTTTGAGAAACTTACTTGAAAGCCATTATTTTACAGGGAACACTGAAAACTTCACAGCTAGGAAATGAGTGCAGCTTGGTTCACTGTTGGGGTTTTTTTTGGTTTCTGTTTTTGGTTTGTTTTATTTTTAGGACACAATCAGAGGTAAGTTTAATCATGGCGAGGAATTAGGACCTGGATTCATTGACATCTGACAGCAAATAAATGCTTCATTGGAGGCCTTCCATATATATATATATATATAATAATGGATGGTTACAGTAGTTTGTTCTTGTGATCAAGAGTAAAATGCTGGCATTTGAATTATAATAGAACATCACTGAAGTCTCATTGAGATGGGCTTATATCACTCCCTTCTACTTTACGTTTCCTACTGATGTTACTACCTGAGTTACTTTTCATTTGTATTTTAGATGTTTTACAATGAAGAAATAAGAAAATTTTAATTAAAAAGGGTAGGGGGGCATAGGCTCAGGGTTTGGAAAGTGTTTAGTGACAGTACCTTTTGCAAGAGGGCTGAGGAGTACTTGTCAATGGGACAGAAAGATCCGGTATTTTAATCAGTAACTCGAAAAGCATAAAAAACAGCTGGGGGAGGAAGAAGCCTTAATTTGTGCATATTAAGACAGCATGTGAGTAATGGGATTAAGTTAGGGGGAGGAAATGTTTTTTAAAAAAACAGTGGTGATGGAAAAGCAGAATCCTCCTACTAGTGGTCTTGTACAGACTGGGATAGCTGGAGGTAAAAGTAAACATTAGGATGCTTGAAAGTATGCTGGGAAAAAAGCAGTAGAAATGATACTATGGGAATAGCCATGAGCTGGAGGGAGTGATGGTCTAAATGACCTTATATGGCTTCTCTGGCTCTCTGAGATTGGTACATGGTGACTCTGACCGTAGGATTACAAAACAGAATCCATTCTTAAAACAGCAGTCATGGTACATTTGCCAAAAAGGGAAATATGACTCATGCCTTTCTGGAAAGGTGGAATTTGGAAATGTTTTATGTAGTCTTCTTTGAATGTGTTAGAAGGATAAGAATTTTACTAAATATAGGATTGAGAAATATTGTAAGAGTGTGTACAGACACTCTAAAATAAGTTCTTTAGGGATAAAACTTGGCACATAAAGAGATGGAGAGAGAATATTTTTACCGTTCTGAAGAGGCTGACAAGAAGCGCAGACTATTTGAAAAATAAATAAATTGGTGATTGGGGCAACTTATTTTCATCATACCTGCATAAAGTGAGCAAGTCTCTAAAGGTGATTATACTTATCTTTTTAACGGAGTATCAAAATAGCTTTTTTTTTTTACAGTTGGTTGTTTGAAAATGAAAAATAACAGATATTATTAAACTTGCAGTTACATTTCAAACACAAACTGCAGACTTGCAACAGAAATTTAGTTTTCGAGTCATAGCATGAAAGGAGCTAGAACCAAATTTTAAGCTGTTATGTCACATGGGTTATGCTGATGTTGTACTGAATTATTGTTCTGATAGCAGTGACACAGAAGGTAGGTCTTGTGTATATGAGAAATTATTTTATGGTTTAGAATAGTGATCATCTTTTTCCCCTCAATAAAGATTCTTCTCCAAGGAGCTAAAAATGGGAAAAATTAAGACATGAACAAACTGTCTGAATGATGCAATATAACTCCATCAGTAAAAAAACAGTTATCTTTACTTATGTATAATATAAGCACAGCTGTTTAAAAGAAGTTAGCAGCAATTCTTACAGCATTGTTTTAACTGTGGAGGATAACTGACCATGTTCCTGCCAGTCCAGGGTGAAACTGTAGAGAATAGGGCTGTGTTTCACCCAGTATTATTTACGATACAGAAGAAAGGCAGTTGCTCCACTTTCATTTTCCAAAGTCTTTTTTTTTTTTTTTTTAACTATGACCAAGATTGTACCTGTCTCTTTTATAGTTTTAAATGCTACATGTAAGTTTTTACCAAATACAGACAGATTTCCTATCAAGCAGAATTTGGTTTAGTATCATTGAAGATGCTGCTGAAAGAAGCCCATCTCATCAGATGTCTCTCAAACAGACCTCTCGGTCACTGTTTCACTTCCGTTTTTTTAAAAAAGTCTTCTGTGAAACTTAACAGTTCTGAAATTTAGAATGCAAATGAAAGTGATACTACACAGACATTCCCAGCGCTGTTTCTCTCATGCTCTTAGGTGATTGAAGGCAATGTTACAACTTATTTTATGTCTGAAGGAACTTGTTTGATTTTCCAAGGAAATGTCTTGCGTTTATTCTAGCTTGTGTTGTATGTGTATTTTTCTTCATTTCTTATTTATATAGTCTTTCAGTTCACTTGTTAAAAGCACTTGATTATTTTCTGCCTCCAGAGGATGCTCTTGTTTTGGCAGGCAAAACATTTGACATAATGAAGAAGTAAATGCTGTGCTGGTAGATGATGACAGCCAAATCTTTTGTAGCCCATTATCATCTCTGTGGGTTTAGTTTACAGCCTAGAGCTTTTGGAAGGTTGCAACAGTGGACATATCTCACAAACAGAGGGAAGGCTGAGTACTTCAGAATTATGATGTACTCGTGTAAAAGGCATCTTTTTAACTCTGTTAATATTAAAAATAGATCAGTCTTTTAATAACTGAATTTTCTTGCATTTAAATTCTGACTTAAGCAGAATGGGTTTTATCCCATTCATTATTTTGGCTAGGTTGTTAGGCCTTGTCTATTCAATTAAATGAATTTGTTTACAAGTTCTATTAGATATTTTATTTTTAGCTAGCGTCATCAAGCAGATTGAAACTTAAGTTGTGAGCTAGCTTATTATAAAGGGAGATTGTATATTTTTTCATATTTCTGTTTCTTTTAAGAGAGTGAACTCTGCAATTTGACAATTTTTTTAATGGAATTTTAAAAATATTTTTGATGTGTAATTCCTGGCTGTTGAAGGCTCTGCAATAGCTGTCACCAACATTGTTCTAAATATTGTCTATCAATAATTTTATTAGCTCATGAAAGAGGTTACAAGTGAAATGCATTTGTGTGAATTGCAGGTGTAATGTGACAGAAATTGAAGAAGATAAAACATTGCTTTGTTGTCTCAGAAGTGGGAAAAAAAATCATAAGTAAACCGGTTAATTTCACTGTCTTGAAATTATATTGGCTTAATATTGAAGAGTAATACTGTATACAATAATAAGCAGTACTTCTAAGCAAGCAATTAAACTTTCTGATGTAGCATTGTCTGTCTTCTGAAAGTGTACTAATTTGATCCCTGTTCTTGTGCAACTTTAGGAGCAGGGAACCATCGCTATTTTATGGGATACCTGTTCTTCCTGCTTTTTATGATCTGCTGGATGATTTATGGATGTATCTCTTGTGAGTGAATGTGGGGTTTTGGCTTTTTTTTTTAATTGGTTATAAATACTTTGTTTATCTCCTGGTATGGATTTTTACTGATTTCTGCCTTACCAGAGTTTTGGAAATTTTTATTGTGGAATTGAACTGCATATTAAAAATTTACTATATTGGATATCTTAAGTTAGAAGGTGATGTTTTTCTTGTCCTAGATTTGTTTTCTTCATCGCAGACAAGTATGTACGTATGTCATGTATTCAAAGAGTTGGGAAAGGAAGAGAGAGCAAGTAAAACTGTTTTGGCACATTGTCATTTTCTTATTTAATTTAATACATTTTAATGTAGGCATTAGGTTGATGTATAGTAAACATATCTCAAATCTTCTGTATGGTTTTTGACACTTTGTTTTTTTCTCTAGACTGGGGTTTCCACTGTGAGACAAGTTATGCAAAGGATGGATTTTGGACCTATATTACACAGATTGCTACCTGTTCTCCGTGGATGTTTTGGATGTTTCTAAACAGTGTTTTTCACTTCATGTGGGTTGCTGTGTTACTCATGTGTCAAATGTATCAGGTATGGAAGAGCACTTCATTTATAACACTGAGTCTTGGGAGTGACATAAGAATATCAAACAGTTCTGTCATTTAAATTTTAATGTTTGTGATGCAAGACCAAGTGTTCAGTCTCTCAGCTATGCCGGAGGAGACAGGCATCCGTTGTCTCTGGATATTAGGCATCATACACTTCTCATTCACCTATGCTTTTTTTTTTTTTTTGCAAGAGGTTAAAATACTTACCTCCCACTTTCCATTCTCACAATGACAAAACTGCAAAACAGACCAGAGAAAGGCAATAAAGACCTGAGGATAAGATAGGAGGACAAGAGGATAAGATCCGTGGGTCAAACTTGGAATAATGCCGTATGTCATTAGCAGAAAGAGGGTGGTAACTTCAAAAGGGATGCAATAATTTCTTACACTGCTTGTGTGATTTCTGATCCGTTACTGTACTGTAATCTGACCAAACCCAAGTTTTTCTTTATCCTTTTTAAAGAAAGGCAAGTCATACTGAAAGCCTTTCAGAAGACTTGAAAGTCTTTCAGTATGACTTGTCATTAACGAACCGTGACTTACTGATTTAATCTTTCCAGAAATCCTGGAAATAAAAATTGTCCTCTAAGGCGTAGGTAAAACTTTTCAGGAAATCTGTGTGTTGTCCTCCTTTCTGTACAATATTCATCATCTACAACATACATCAATTTCAAAATCTGGTATGTGTAAGCAAGAGCTGTTCAGTCTTTTAGAGGTCTTTCCTGCCCAAGATAAATGAGCAGAGGTAACTACATGTATTTAAGGTGGTTTTCAAAGCAGTCTAACCCACTAGACTTCTAGCAGAACAAGCATGTAACTTGCTGGAGAGCCTTCCATCATACTTATATCGTATATCATGATCCATTAAGTTCCCCATTGAGGATTCCTGTTAATATCTGTGTACAGATGCATCTTTGAATTATGCCACTTGCAAAAATACATCTCATAGTATTTTGTATCATTAAGCAAAATAATTCTAGCATTTGACTTCTTTAATAATCCTGGAAAAATGAAGACTGAACACACAGTCATATTACTCAATTTCCCAAGAGTTTTACACAGAGAAAACTTAGGATTGTTCTTGGCAAATCTCTTTGGAGTTTGCCATAATGATGAAATTGATAAGGGTACTCCTTCTTTTGATTTGCAACTGCACAGCCCCTACTCTCGCTTTTTTTTTCCCTTCCCCTCTCCATCATAAAGTTTGGACTTGTTCTTATTGAACTGGCCAGAGTTATTGTCAAAACACTACCTGCTATCTTAGAAAAATAATTTAAAACCTTTACTTCCTACTTCAAAAGTTGCCCATTGAGAGCCTGTCTATATACATAGACATGAAACTTTACTGCGTTTCATGGGGGCAAAGAAAATGGTTGAGATATTAAGTACATCCAAATGAGGCAAGCCAGCCCAAAGTTAACTTTTTAAATGTTCTTGCTCTTGTAACATGCAGGAAAGTTGACTTTTTATATTTCACTAGGAATTACAAGATTTCATCTTCCTGTAGTGTAAGGCTGCTAAGGGAATTCTCACATTTTTGTTTCAAATTACATCACATTACAGTAAACTCTAGTTTTACGTTAAGATACCGTTTTAGGCTAATGTGGTTGGAAAGCTGTTAGAGAAAGTCATGGCCTTTGGGCCAAATGATTCTGTAAAATGGAAGAAACACAAGCAACAACAACAAAGAACCCCTGCTTTTTTCCTGGTCATCTTTTTGTCTTGCAGACAGAAAAGTTGTGCTACTGCAACAAATTTATAAATGGGGAAAAATATATTACTGGAGCTATAACCAGAATGTCAGGAGGAAAAGAAAGTTGTTCAAATGCCATGTAAAGTAACTCCTGAATCTGTTATTTACAGTACACTTCAGCTGACAATATAGTAAAGGCATCTCTTTCTTATGGACTAAGAACTCACATTTTATTCAGTGATCGTGATTTATTTCTGCTCACTTTCAAAACTAAACCTTTTGCAAAGTCTGGTACAGCTGTTATATGGTGGTTTATGTTGGGACCTGATAATTTCCCCAGACACAAATTCCTTCTTCAAAAGAAGGAATATAAAATAGAAAATTTGGTCCTCCGTTTTCAATCTGGCTCATGCAGGACTTGTTTGCATGTTTCTACATGAGCTAAATTGCTTACTGTTTTTCCTGTCTTCAGATATCTTGCTTGGGTATCACAACAAATGAAAGAATGAATGCAAGAAGATACAAGCACTTTAAAGTTACAACCACATCTATTGAAAGCCCATTCAAGTAAGTTTTAAAGTGTAAACGTATTTCTTATTTGTGAAGCCTTACATACGTTTGAATTGTGCAGCTTGTTGAAACAGAACAAACTCTAAAAGTATTTAGCTATTTTCACTGCTTGGAATGCTGAATCTGTCAGCTATTTTTACAGTAAGACGTTCTATCCAGTTAAAGGGAGTGATAAATGTTTTGTAGTGATTCTGCTCGGGGATGCATAAACACAGAAGAGAATGCTTTCCAGCAGTGGTCATATTTTGCTCTATAGTTTATGGGGAAATAAATATCCTCTTTTCTAAATCAGATGCCCAGACCAGAGGTAGTTGCTTATTGCATGGTGTCAATGTTGACCTGGATCTTCACTTCCACACCAGGCAATCACTTCTCCTGACTGTTATTTAATGTGCTCTTGAAGTTGCTCTGTGCAGTAGCTCCCCTTGCTCTCTTTACTGTGAGAAAAGAGGCAGCGCTTCCTGCTGAGGAGGAAGGGCATGGGCAAAGCTATTTGTGAGGAAGAAAGCAGGATGTCCCAGGAACTGAAGTCGCTGTTGCACGGGTGAGATGTGGGCTTTTAGGTATCAGTATGTAAAGGGTAGGTTGGGATTCTTGTTTCTGTAGCGATGAGGGTGCAAGCTGAGAGAGGGGCTAGGGGACGATGTGGCACTGGGATGGGAATACAGGAGCATAGAAATGAAGGCATGAGGCTGGAATATTGGTGAGTTGAGGGCATGTTACAAAAGGAGCAGAGAGGAGGACAGAAGCACGTCTCATCCTGCTGCATATGCTGTTTCTCCTGTGGGAGCTGCTGCTCTTTCAGGTGACACCCAGGGGAACAGGAGATAGGATTTCTTGTTGCAGTTTGATTTTTGTCTAACTCTTGGTGCAGTTAGAAGAGAATTTTGTGTGATCTTTTTTTATTATCTCCCCATACAAAACTTCTAGTGAGAAGCAGGCAAGCATCTCTGTATGGTTACAGCCTTCCTACAGATTAGAGTTGTAACAAAAACAGATAATTATTTTGCCTGAAGAATACAAGGTGGTGCATAGGATAGGAAAAAACTAGTGGTTTTATCCCCAAATTAATGTCACATTCACTAACCATTTTCACTGAAATAGCTGCTATTATAAAAATGACTCCTGAAAATAACACCAGATGTCTGAAATAACTGGCTTTGCATCACCTGTCAGATGAAGCATTGACATAAAGTAGTTGTAATCTCCTTGTTGCTTAGACCTGTTCTTGGTTATATAACACGAGCTTCTCTTCCAGAAAACTGTGATCTATTCAGCCCATGTGTAATTAAGTGGAAAAAACCCCCATTATGTTGGAATTTTGATGTAGTTATCTTAAATATTTGACAATGAATTGATTCAGCAGCAGAAAGCACTTAAATAGTTCATTTAATTCACATAACGCTTTCTTAATTTTGTGTTGTCTAGGGACTTAATTCATCTTAGACCTGCAGCTGGTGAACCAGTATGTACAACAGAAATAGATATTAATAAAAATGGAAATTATTCTAAGAAGATGTTCACTTTATACTGTTTTGTCTTCCATCCGTCTCTACAATGCAACTTTCTTCTTAGAAAGGATCTGAATTACCATGCTATGCTGCATGGTGGTGCACTGCCAATAATGTTATATTTCTCCATATGGTTTTGGTAGACAGTGGAAGAAAGTTAGCGTCTTGGTTGTATCCAAGGATCAAACATTCGTCAGTCTGGTGACTACTTCTTACTTCAGAACTTGCTCATCAGCAAGCTCTAAGATCATTCTTATCTGAACGGATTTTCTACAGTTAGGAGCTTAAAGGGTGAAGAATCGAATTTGTAGGTAGACAAAAAATGTTGCACTTTGTTAGATGAGCTATGATACTGCTTACTAACATGTTTTTTTGTTTTGTTTGTAGCCATGGATGTATAAGGAACATTATAGACTTCTTTGAATTCAGATGCTGTGGTCTTTTTCGGCCTGTTATTGTGGACTGGACAAGGCAGTATACAATAGAATATGACCAAACTTCAGGATCAGGCTACCAGCTAGTGTAGCACCACCTTCATCCTGTGAGCATATCATATCTGAGTGGTGCCTGAAAAATTTTCTCTCTCTCGAATCTGCATCCCTTGAAGAGTAGCATGCTATGTGTAGGGCTGATGATGAATCTTAAGGTACCTTCTCTTCATCAGAATTTTATTAACAAAAGTAAAAATGGACAGAATAAACTGCCAAACCTGATAAGGAAGAGGAGGAAGATCAAAAAGGGATTTTAACAGTTCTTAACATGAGAATTATTCGCAACAGCATATTCACAGTATTTGTTGTTGGGTTTTTTATTTAAGGTCTTTCACAATGGAGCATGAGATTATTGAATTATTGACATAAGTAGTTACATTGTGCTGAGCAGAAAAATGTATTTCCCAATATGAATAATTCCACTGAAACCAGAATCTAGACTATAAAACTAAATTTCATGATGCAGAGTTCACTGATCGCTATGTTGTAGTTCCTGTAATGTGATTTTTTTAATACAGATTTTCTGTAGTGTTACGTACATTGAAAAATGTGCTTTTCAATACTGTTATAAACATCATGTGGTGGGAATCCCCTGTAACGTGTTAAGTTATAGCAGTAGGGCACGTCAGATAATGTTGAGAAAAAATACGTTGCCCACTTTTTTTGGTGATTGTTTCTGCCACCAGTTAGTGGTACAACTAAATACTTGTAATAACCCTGTTCTGAGATTATATAGTTTGAAATAAACAAATGCGCAAATGTGGAAAGCTCTTCTGTTAAAGCCCCGCTTAAATGCATGATACACCTGTAAAACTAGATTACAGTATATAATGTTCAGGAAGAAAATGGAAAAAATTCATTATCTTTGCAGTAATTGTATAAGCAACTTACAGACTAGCAATGTTTCAGTATTAGGTTTGGTCCTCATACAGTACAGTGTACAGTAATTGGAGATATGTTGGAAGAGAAATTGCATGGGGGAAACACAGATGTGAAAGCAAATATCTCAATTATAAGAAGACAAGATAGTTCTAAACTGAACGCAACTGCAGAAGAAGAACCCAAAGGTGTCTGAAATCCTTATTTTGTTTGGATGTAAAATAATGAAAACCAAATTTAAAAAAAAAAAAAAGGCAAAACCCCATAGTAGCGCACGCACACAGAAAATGTAATGCGATGTTCTGAAGAAGATGGTGTATTGGCACGTGGAAATCACTCAATTTCTTTTTTTAAGTTCTCATGCTACAGATATGTTTGGAAGGTAAGGAATGATCTGAAATTGCATTCCAAAGGGGCTTTTCTTGAATGTGATGCACTGATTTTTGTTATGGTGTTTTCATATACTCATAGTGAATTATTCACTGCTTCCTTAACTATTGTTTACAGAGACTGAGAATCAGGTTAGTTCTCTTCTAAGTGCTGTAGCAACCCAGTGGTTCAAGAAACCTGTGAGGGGAGTTTGGGGAGGGACCTGAAAGCAGATGTCTGAGACCAGTGTAAAGAATGTGTATCTGTATATAAATAATTTATCAAATAGTTTTCTCTCTGTGAGTGTGTGTTTAGTGTATTTAAAGCTGCTCATTTTCATTTTATTCAACCAAAAAAGTGTAGGAAGATACCTAATGAGCTTTTAGTGATGTTCAATATTGCTGTTAATAGGCATTATGCCCTGCAAATTCACTGCATGTTTGATGCTTGGCAAAATTAGCGTTTTCTGTAATATGCAGATTACAGGTAATAAAGCAATCTAGTGGTATTCCCGGCCCTTGCCTTAGTAAGAGGAGCAGTGAAACTGTAAATAGTTGATGTTCAGTATTTGCAAGTAAACATTTTTTCTGTAGTTGTTCATTGATCTCAAGACACACACTTAGT
The DNA here is from genome assembly GCA_013397275.1 of Burhinus bistriatus. Taxonomy (NCBI): domain Eukaryota; kingdom Metazoa; phylum Chordata; class Aves; order Charadriiformes; family Burhinidae; genus Burhinus; species Burhinus bistriatus. The sequence continues at coordinate 48,857 of VYXH01002896.1, read as the reverse complement.
TTGCAAGTACCAGATATCAGGATTTACAGAAGTGCAGCGTTAGAGTACTTGAATGTTTAATACTGGAAAGATCAACATTGTCTTGGACACAGTTTTAATGGGAGAGGTTTGTGTGTAAGGGTGGCAAGAAGCTTTTGCTATTTTTGTCAGACAAAATTTTTAATCCTAATGAAGACACGTTCTATTTCAGTGAAAACAGTTGACACTTTTTTTTTCTAACCAGAAAAAAGCGCGAAGACTTTACGATGTCGTTTATTTTAATCACCAGTAACGTTCTGCATATTTGTTCATATTTTTTCGTTTCACATTTCTGTTGGGGGTCGGTTGACTTGAAGAACTTCAATCCACTTTATTAAATATTGCCTTGCACCAGAAGAGCAGTTCAGTACATGATACAAGTTTTGGTTTTAGTTGCCCAGTAGCATTAACTGCCATGAATTGTGTCATGCAGTCCATGTCAAAAATGTTTGCAAAAGAAGAGGTGATCTTTGGTAGTACGTAGTGAGTTCTGCACTATTTACTTGTTAATAGCTCTTTGGTAACAGTTTTGTTGAGACATGCAGAATTTGAGCAACAGTAGGTAGTTGTGAAAATTAACTTGCATATATGGATTTGGGATGTATGAAGTTTCCAGTGCAAAATGTAACTTGTCTTGAGTAACACTGAATCGTTTGATGTGAAATCATAATTCAAGCAGGGGGGAGCCAACTATGCAGCATTTTTCTGTCAAGTTATCAAACTTACAATTCACTTGTTGAACCAAAACTGCATTGCTTCTGAAACTTAACAAAGCTGATCCAGACCAACAGCAGATCAGACCAACTTAATCTGACATAGTTAGAATAAATGGGAATTTTGTCTTGGCCCTAAACATGTGCTGTTTCTTTGCAGGTTTCTGTATTCTTTGATGTCCACCAGATTTTTTTCAATTAATGTGTAAAACAGCATCACTACATTTTAAGCTATGGATTTTTTTGTATATTCTTTATTTATAACTGTGCCAAGTATTATTTTAATACTGTCGAGATCTTGATGTATTACATTGTGAACAAAAAAAAATCTGTAAAATGTTTAATAAATTAGCTCTCCTTACATAAATTAAATCTGTTAAATTTTGTAAGTTATTAATCAAATAAATATTGACTCTTAGATGCAGTGTTTGTCTTGACTTGGGATGTGATTTCACACAGTGTTGTTTATGTCCAATTTCAGAAGCGGCACCATGAGAAAATAGCTGCTATCTTGCATCTTATTTTAGTAAAGTCTGTTTCCAGAAAGGTTTACAGGTGTCTTAAAGAGGGCATGCCCCCAATTGTGGACTGATATGAAATCCTGTAAACTACTTCTTTACTGGGTTTCGGTGAAGTATACCTTTTGTACTACCAATTGTAGTTACCATTCACTAATTAAATAGTCCTTTCTTTTGAGTAGAGATGCTGGCAAGATAGCAATTCTCCCTTAAGAAATGTTTTTAGAGAGCGTTTCAGGTGGCCAAATATACATATTTAGGGATAATGACATTTGAGGTATTCTAAGGGTAGACAGAACATCCACATAGGGCTAGTAGGTATGATCAAGATATGTGCTTCTAAGGTGGCACTTGCAGGAGACACAACACCTTGACTCTTCTGGTCCATGATAAAGGTTAGATTTTGAGTAAGAAACAAGGTAACTGTCCAAGTTGGAATTTAGTCAGGGTATTTATAACCAGCAACATGTATTGAAGTATAAGGCTAGGACTTAAGAGCACACCTAATGGGGAGAAAAAGGGCTCTGGTCTTTTCTGCTGGGTGTGGGTTCAGTATTGACATTGAGAACTGTTGCTGCTGTTCTCCCCTTCCCCAGGCAATGGTTCTGGTGAGGCTGGGCCCAAGCTTGTCCCTGCTGACCACCCTTTAACTTGTTTGCTAAAGATTAGGGAAGGTGCTTTCTTTTTTAAAACAGACATTCTGTACTGAAGGTCTCCATCAGAGATTTGCAGTGCTCCATCAGAGCAGCTGCTGCTCTTGGGAGGTATGGGTGTGCTCCCGATGGCTTGAAGGCTGGTTACTTGGTTTGTTTTATTTGGGAAGAAGCCTGCCCTCTGCACCCTCATTATGGCTTGATTAGAGTTCACTCCCTTGCACCTCCCATGAGCTGCCTTTAAGTGAAAACAGATTTTTTTGCTGTGAAGGCAGAATACTTGCATTTGGGTTTTATCCACCGTAGGCTACTGAATGGAGATCAGCACAAATTCTAGGTTGAATTTATTTTCATTATCTTATAAATTACTGCCCTATTCACATTGCCTCCAATCCTACATACTACTTAAGATCTCCAGGTCATGAAGTCAAAGTACCTTTGAGAACCGGTGTCTCCTGGAATTAGGGCTCCAAACTGAGACTAACTCAAAGCATTATTCCAGCCTGGGCTGAGCATTTATTCATCTGTGTTTTGTTGCTGCTGAAAAGTTGACAGTAACCAAGTGAAAGCACTTCAGTGTAGGGTACTCATTTCTCTTGACAGGTATATTGTCTTTATGGTTACAAGTTTTCTTTTTTCCTTCATTACTTTGTCTTTCTGTGGTTAAATTATATAACTTGGGATGTAGAGCAGTGTGGAGCTGTGAGCTATCGCTATGACTCCCTCTAGGAAATGTAAGGAAAGCCTGTGATTTTTAGTGGTTTAAATCACTTCTGATCATTTCTTCTGTTCATTTTTCTAATAATTGAAAGCTCTTTTTTTGTAGGTAAATGAACAACATGTTAGATGCCCGTTTTTGTCAGCATAAATTGCACCTGCCAACTCTGCTAATGTGGGGGATTTAGATCCACTACAGGAGCTACATCAGCTAATGGGGAGTGCTCTCATCTGCTCACTGGTGTGTCAAGAACATTATTTTGGTTTCTAACTACAGAACAGTGCTACTCAGCATTTTATAATGCCATTCCTGAGAAGAGGAAGCACTTCCATCAGGTAACAAGGCTATGGAAAGGGGATATTGTAATTGTTTTCATGTCCTTGGCTGCAGGGGCCTGGATACCGCCTCTGAATTAGAGCTGTCCTTGTTCAGGTTGGAAGAGTCAGAGAGGATCAACCATTCCTGCACAACTGTCAAGTTGGCAAAGGAGAAAAGTACTTT
>VYXH01002896.1:0-34595 GCA_013397275.1 Burhinus bistriatus | reverse complement strand
AGCCCCGCCGGCCCCGCTCCCGCCGGCCCCGCCGGGCAGCAGTGCCCGCCCTCCTCCCCAGCCGCGGGGCCTGAGCCCGGCCGCCTCTGCTGGCGGCAGAGCCCGGCCCCCGCGGTGGGGGGTGCCCGCAGCCCCCCCGGCCGTGCGGCAGCCTGAGGGTCACGGGTGCAAGGAAGCGACCCTGTGATGGCCACCCCGAGAGGCGGGAAGGCGACTGGAGGCATCCCAGCTGCCGTCTCAGGTGGGACCCCAACCTGTGTTTTTACTCATCTTTTTAGGATTTTTCTTTAAACTCTAGGCTTCTTCGCAGGAGGTCCACGCAGGCCCCGGCATCGTGTTTCACCAGGAACACGGGGGAAGAAGGTGTGTAGGGCTCAGACATGGGTTTCTCCAGCGGCGAGACGAGGGGCTGGGGTGGGAGCCTGCAGACACCCCGGGGAGGAGCGGGCACCGGAGCTGCCTCCCGAACCATCGCTCCAGCATGGATTCCTTGGGAAGGACTTCAGTCGTTTTCACAGCAACGAGGCCTGTCCACAGCAGCCGGTTCGTGCTGTAGAAAACAGCTCAGCGCTTCAGCTGCCTTCTCCCAGGTCCACGGGGCCATCACGCACCGGCTGGCTCCGTGCAGGGTCGTGCACAGAGCTCCCTGTGTTTAGAGGTAGATGCAGGGTCATCTCCTCCTCTTTATTAATCAAATGCCCAAATCAGTCACTCATTACCCATGCGAGTGCCGGGCTGCTCTGTTTCAGCACAGGAACAACTTCTCCGCGCGCACCAGAGACGAAGCCCGGCGAGCTGGGTGGAGGCAGCTCCTTACAAAACCTCCCGTGAAATGTCTGTCTGCAGCTCAGGCGTGAAATGGGTCCCACGGGAGTTAGTGCCGGTGGCTGGGTGGTGTGCTACCCGCGTTGTCCGGCGGCCAGTATATGGGGCCAGATGGCCTGTACCGCCAGATTAAAAATGACCTCCCTGGCAGGCGTGCGGATGAGAACGGTTAACTCTCCTCTTCCCTTAAAATGTGCTTCCAGTGTGCTGCAGCCTGCGTGCTGGCAGCCATAACTCACCAAGATTTTTTCCGTCCTGTTTATGGTTTTCTTTCTTTCATTTACAATGAATTGTGAATGACCGGATTGTGCGCAATTTATGCACATCTCAGAGCCCTGCTCCGTCAGCAAAGCCCGTATCGGCTCCTGTGGAACAAGGTGGTGTTCGCTGTGAGCAAGACCAAGAGTCTGACCTCAAGCGTCATAGCAAAAATTTTAGTCTGGGTTTTGAGGGAAGGGAGCACAATGAGAAGCAGAAGTATTAGTGACTGTTGTTTCACGACTTGGAGGTTACACGGAGGGAGAGGATCTCTCCAAGTCAGACAAATAAGAAGCGTATGAGTCAGAGCAGGCTGACTCCATTTATTGCGTGAAATGCCTGCACTCTCTTGTCCAACCTGTCCCGCTCCCAGCCCTGCTGGAACTACGTGTGATGATGCTAAGTTATTTACCATGTCTCCTCAGGTAGCCTCCAAATCTATTAGATTTTCCCTTTTGATAACATTTCCTACAGACTATAAAAAAATAAACGTCGGGAGATCCCCAAGAGAAGAGAGTAGCATTACAGTTCTGGCAAGGTCTGACCGTACTCAAAGAAAGGAAATTCTCACTGTGACTACGGGGCCGCGCTGGTGTGAAATAACACACCCTTCAATGGTGAGACTCTGCAAAGTGAGCTAGGAGAGTGTGGCGTTCAAGAATCAATCTTCTCATGCCTAATATTTAGCCAGTCTGTCAGAAGCGGAGTAACTATGAGGGACAGTCATAAATACGTTGATAAGCCCATTACTATAGGAACAATATTAAAGAATATGTTACTGCAACACTCAGGAATAAAAACCTTGTACTGAAGGAAAACAAAAGCAAGAATGAAAACTTTCACCACATACTTTATTTCTATGATAATAACTATTTCTATCAAGACATTTTATAAATATACTTGTAAAGTATGCATATATATATTTATTATGTATAACTACATACTTATTTTACATAGAGATATAAATATACAAATTCTATCTCCTCAGCAGATCTCTTTGTCTCTGTCTTTCCTGAGGGCATAGTTCAGTGTTTTTTACAGATAAAGCCTTCATCCTACCCTGCCTCATTCCTCCTTGCTGTCCTGCACTCCTTCACCCGGTTACCCTGTGCAACCCTCTCATTGCCTGAGCAGCCCCACTGCCCCCTTCACCCTCCTCGCCATCTTCCCGACACAGCCCCCTCCTTCCCCACCCTCCTGCCTAACACCTGCTGTAAATTCCTCTTTCCCGACTCACTTCCCCAAAATCTCAGATGTTGCCTTTTCTCACTGGCCTGTGGAGGAGCTCCCACCTAACCACCATGCCAGGTCCCTGCGGGCAGCTGGGCTCCTGCAGCCTGCCAGCTTTTTGCCTGGCTTCTGCCATTTTGAGTCAGCAGCTTATAATTAGGATAATTTATTTCTGAGAAACGGCATTCAAGTGTATTAACAGCTGCCGTTCATTTCCCCTGCTGCTTCGACAGCTCTGTGAGTGGGGAGGTGTGCCTGTGTTTTCTTCTGCTTCCTTGGCCATGGGAGAGCCCACAGGCTGTACACAAAACCAGTTCTCCTTTCACTTGTGAAATTGACCCAAAGCATGTTTATCACCTGAGAACAAAATTCGCAAGTTTTTAGCTATGCCATAATTTTATGTAAAAGTTGTTTCCCATGTTTCAGGGAGCTGAGTAAATCATCGGCTTGTCTGACCTAGTTACTTCTCCAAAGACTTGCTGCACATCAGTGTCCTCAGGCCTTTTACATCCACAAATTCCTTCCACTCACCTGGGATTATCTTATCCTCGTTTGATCTTGTAAGCATGGTCCCACACGTCTACTTACGGCAGAGTCAATCTGCTTGCTCTGCTGGTAATCCTTGCTATTATTTTATGAAAGTTTATTCTAGATGGATAGTCCAGATTTTACTTTGCAGGGGGCTTAGTCATATTCTGACGTCGTTGTTGTCAGACCTAGTTTTATCCAAATACTGCTACTACTGGTAGAGCTCCCTTAATTATGTTCTTGACAGAGCATAATTTAGCTAATTTTCCTGTTATGAAAGATTGTTTTAAAGCTAGCATTAGAGCTTATCGTTTACCAGCCTTTGAGGTCAGCCGCCTCACAGCGCTTCCCGTGGTGCCTTGGTTAATTTCTCACTGGCCAACCCCGAGACTTGCCCCTAGTAAAGGGAATTTTCACGTGCGCTCTATGCAATATCAGCTAGTGAAAAGTTGATTCATGCCCAGAGTTTCCCAGATTTTCCCTATCCTAGAAAGGCGTATGTGTTTAGCTAACTTCCTTATCTAAATCTTCATGCCTCTCAGTAGTGTATGCATTTATTCCACCATAAATATAACAATGATAAATCAATGAAGTTTGCACAGATTAATAAAAATAGAGCAGAGAATTCTGGAGTTCACCAGAGCTGTGATTTTTTTGAATCAGCTATTTAAATCCAAAGTACAGATCTCAGAGACATTCAGTATGAGAAAGCTGTGTTTTCCAAGCTCATTAATTTCTTTATCAGTGGTCATATTTATAAATTATTTTACTTCTAAGAAATTTTAATTCTAGGAAGAATGAACTACAAAATTCTCATTTGCCTAGTGACTATAAGAAATAGCTATTTGCATGTCCGATAAATAACATGATCTAGCACTATTTTTCATTGTTTTATGAAACCTATAAATAGTTTCATCTTTGCTGACCTACATCTTTGTATCAGTGATGCTTCTCAACATAGAAATCAATAGTCAGTTCTCTGACCCTATTTGAAATCTATCCAGATTCTCCTTTTTATAAAGCATTCATTTTTTAATACGATACCTCATGATATTTGATTCCTAAGATACAGGGACTGATACTGAAGAGTTCTCTGCTGTCAAGATTTTAAAACTAAGAAATGAAGAAGATTTAAACTTTTAGTTTAAAGAATTTGCTTTATTCTAAGTCGTGGCCAAGGGAGATGTGTGTGCTTCAACACAGGCGCTCAAAGGTATTAGGCTTTTGCAGCATCCCAGATGTTTCCCACACTGAGGAATTCTTGGTCCCACCTTAAGCACTAAAGCATCTAATTCACAAAAAGGGTTGCAGAAGGAGATTGAGGATCACCTGGATACGTCATTGCTTATGTTAGCTCTTCCGCATATCCCAGTATGATTTGTAGTGATACGAGGTCAGTAAATCACCTGGATTACTTCTGAGCAGGGCAGCACAGTTGTGCAGATGTGCAAGGAGAGCACCGCGCTTTGCCACTGTCCAGCCTTCAACCCTAGGGAGAGCCGTGACCCAGTGCTTGGGGTCTGGGCAGGTGGGAGAGGTGGGCACCGCTCACTATTTGGGATGCTGAGCGATTGCTCCTCACTGCTGATGCGGTTCGCCTTCTCTGGAGGTTAGGGCTGGAAAGGTCCTGCCTGGGAATAGCGCAGATCCTTTTTCCCACCATTGCTGGTTCAGTCGTCCAGCAGAGGGGCCCAGAGGAGGCAGGGTGCTGGACATTGACCACACGCCCGCTGCGGTGCTTGCAAGTGTTTGGTCCCCTTGCCTTGCTGTGAGTTCAGGTTGTTTCTCCCAGTATAACAGTGCCATGCGGAGAGGCTGAGAGGGAGCCATCCGCTGTATCCAATGGCCTCCTGACAGCCAGGGTCATCTCTGACCACATGGGAGGCTGCAGCTTGAACTCCTGCTGCAGCCCCAGGATTTGAACCTGGTTTTCATGTGGCCAAGGCCAATGCTGCAAGTACCAAGTTGGGAGATGGAGACATGCAAGCCCTCTCATGCCTGGTGTGCCCTGAACGTGCCTCAGTGGGGCTGAGGTGCAGACTGGTATCTGTCTTCCAGGGTCCCACTTCCCTGTGGGCTTTGCTTTAAGGGCTCCAAGCAGAAGTGGAGGCATCTGTGGAGCTGCCCACTGTTGAAAGTATGGATGCTGGTGGGATTTTAAGGAGACTGAGCACTGGGTTTTGACTCAGAGGCTCTCAGACCCCTCTCCAGCTCAGCAGACCTTTCTGGACCCAGTGTGTTCCTGGTCCCCCAGGGAGATGGATCTGGACTCCTGCAGAGAGTTCCCATTCGTTCCCAAGGTCTTGCATGCAATGCTTCAGCCTGATGGGGTTTATCTAAACCCCATAAAGATGAAAGAGACACACAGTTTGCATCTAATCCTAAATACATTTAGTGAGGTAAAGCACAGTGTAGGCTGCCAGTGCTGATGTTATCAGGCAACGGCACTGTAAAAACCCAGCAAAACATTGAAGTTATTATATTCAAGTTCTGAGGTTTTGAATGGAGGTTTCTGAAAAGCCTAGCAAAACGTGAGCTCTCTTTCAGGTGCCAGCTCAGCAGAATACTAATACCTGGACTAGTAATGATGTCACTTCCCTGGCAGGAGGCATAATTTAGGTTGAAAGTATTGATTTCTTTAATAAAGCTCGGTTTATTCACCGTACGCTAACAAGGCTGGATTATCCCTCGCATCGTGCCATGGAAAACCCTGCAGGCAAGAGCTTCGGTAGTCTCAGCCATGTACAAGCTCTGTCGCTGACAGATTTCATTGGCGCAGGACAAAATTTGAGGACCCACACAGCTTGTTCTAATAATACCATTACTGATTTTTGAGGAGGGCAGGGAAACGTGTTTAATATTAGATAGCAGGCACAGAGGGGATAGCAAAGTGAAATGGTCTGACTCTGGTGTTTTCGGAAAGCTTCCCAGCTCCATCAGGCTACTAAGGGAGTTGCTGGGAAGACATTACCCAGATAGCAGACGGCAGCCTCACTAAATCCGTAATGTGAAAAAGCAGTGGTTGGGCTGAAAAAAGATCCCATGTGATTTTTTTTTTTTTCCCCACCATCAGCCCCTTTCCCAGTAATGGCTAGGACCCTAAACCCTTCTCCACCACCCCGGCACCACAGCGTGTAGCTTCTTGTCCTGATAAGAAGAGGAAGCTCAAAGGTGATCCATGCCAGGGTGGGATGGTGATCATACTGTTCCCTGCCTGCCTGCCAAGGAGGGCCGCTTCAGGCTCCATTACATCACCTGCGAGCAACCTTTGGCAGAGCCACTGGCAGTCTTGGGCTAGAGCTCCCTGCTAGCTGTTGTGAGAAAGAAGAGGGTGGATGGTTTCCAGGTTGCATCGTGTTGCCATTGCGTGAAGTTTCCTGCATCCTTACATCAAAGGAAAAGCATTTTGGACTCCACAGAAACAGCTAGGGGGTGGTCAGCAGTAAAGCCGGCAACATGTCGATGCCTGCTGGAAACCATTGCTACAAAACGTGTCTTTGGTGTCTCTCCCCCTGGCAGCACATCCTGGTAAGATGCAGTGATGCCTCACCTTTTCCAGGCTAGGAACCTCAGATCTAGGGAGAGGGAGTGGAAGTTTTGGCAGGAAACCTACCCAGCCTCAAGGGGAATACACTGTTGAGCATGGTTGGGCTGTAGCTTCTAGCGTGTCTCCTTGCAGCCAGCAGTGTTTTAATTACCGTGACTGTCTGCATATTGTTCCTGTTCTCATCTGAACAAAAAACGAGCATCAGACTCCTACTTTGCAACTGACTGTAATGCCAATGACAAACATATGTCACCGCGGAGCGTTTGAGCATGCTATGAAGTCTCTTTTTTCCAGCAGTAGAAAAGGAAGGGATAGGTCAACCTCATCCGACGGTGTCTTCTGACGGAAGACAGCGCTCTCCATAAATGTGATTATGCTTCATTAACAGCCCGTTGAAGGGGAATAGGTGCCACTGGGCACCACCTTAGTCATGCTTCTAAGACTGGATGTGGCAGCAGCAACAAGAGCCAGCCATAAGCTACAGCTCAGCTCCATTTCCTTTGCCTGGAAACTAAGCGTCTGCAGGAGGCTCTGCCCAAAAAGCAAAGGTGTGCTGGCTGCAGGCAGCTTACTGGGGGACATCTGTGGCTGAGAGTTCTTCCCACGCTGCAGAGCTCCTGCTTTGGTGCGTAGCAGTTGTCAGTCTGACCCCCTGCAATGAGCCAGCAGCAGTACTGCATTCGTGGGGTGACTTTCTCCAGTGAATACCAGCTACAGGTGAGGCAGCATTAGCTCCTGCCACCAAAGTGAGTTTCCACTAGCTGTGGATGGACCTGTTCCTGTCTCTGACATGTCCCTGGTGTGCAGGGTTCAGGGCAGCAGCTGTGTGATACAACAGTAACGCCTCACATCTGCATTTTCCTGCCTGTTTTAGGAAGAACTGAAGCTGAACTGTTCACCTCAGTACCACCTGAGGAGGAAAGAACACCTCATGAATGAAATCACCTAATGCTGATTATTAATTAGCACAGTTATCATCACTGGTTGGAGTACTTTAATTATCTCTATCACTAAATAATTATTTGAACCAGTAACTGTACCATGGAAACGCTGATTATGCGCAGGGGTTTCAGCAAGGAGAGGATGTCAAGACCGAGTGCTTGGAGATGGTTCTGTGATTATATTAACGTAAAGACCATCGTATTGCACAGTGAGCACCCGATATGAGTTGTCAAGCAGAAACTGCTCATCTGGGATGTTTCCTTCCACCGTTAGCAGAGATGGGCATCAGCCAGCACTGGCGCTGGCGCTGCCCTGGTCCCTTGGCCCCACTGCACTTTCCTACTCCCGTCCCCATCCATGCTCCGTCCCTCTTGTTGGCCATAGCATTCATCAGGGTGCACAACGGTTCCCAGTTAAAACTAACTGTGCAAAAGTCATTTCTAGTGGCAATGCTGGCTTTGGCTGGCCGTATAACTACATCATCAGCAACAAATCATTGCAAGGCACTCTGCTCTTCTGCGGTTTCTTTGGATAAAAATTTATGACCTCCTTCCACACACAGCGAGTGAAAACAAGCTGTGCTCAAGACGATCACGTTGGCTAGCTATTGCACATCGCACAATCTTGGCACTGATCCCTTTTTCTTGGCACAAACACAGAAGCACTAGGAGGCTACAGGGTGTCAGAACCTCTTCTGTGTGGTGCCGATGGTCAGCTTTCAGCGCTCGGCTTATTCAGTATCCTCAATGCTGCATTCAAATTATGACAGCCATGGTCACGTAACGCACACGGTGTAACAGGGCACACACCGTCCTGCTAAGATAGAGGAGCACATGTGAAGTACAGATCTCTTTTGCAGAGAAATATAGATGTAAAAGAAGCAAGGCAAGAACCAAAAGGATTCCTACAGGTATTTTGTCACTCAGAAAGGAAATCCAGCTTTTCCAGTGAAATTCCATGGTCAGGAAAAAGCCCAAACAAGTTACAATATTTTCCTTAATTGGATTACAAATGTCACCTTTGGAATACATTTGAAAATCAATTATTCTTTTCTCTTTGTTGTGCTGTCAGTTTGTTTTTTACACTTCATTGAGCAAGGCAATGAAAGGAGGCTGCTGTGCTTCTTACTGATTCCGCTTTGTGTTCAAAGTCAGTTTATCTTTCTAGATGCTGGGCAACAGTAAACTCTGTTTTCTTTTCTAGCACAGATGAGATAGCTATCTGCAGCAACTTTAAAACTGAGCAAATTGCCATTGTCTACCAGAGGGTCATTTCTGGTCTTCCTTGGGATGTAACTTCTTCCATAATTAAAAGATACATTGCACCGTAAAAGGAGAGAGCATGTATGGAGATCAGAAAGACAGCCTGCTTATCCCAAAAGTTAAAATAGGAGAAGAGATATGAACAGATGTTAAAGGGGAGGTGGTTGAGATTTATTGTCTAAAAGGTAGGGATTAAACAAAGATGAAAAAAAAAAAAGGTTCTGGAGGTTGATTTCTAAGCATAAATGGGGAGATGTGACAGGCAGAAGAGAAAGCCTGAAGCCCAGAGTGAGAAAAGGAAGCAAAGAGAGCAAAAAGGGTAAGTGTATAAATGTGTAAATGGGGGCAAAAAGATGAGTGATAATAAGGGAAACTGGAACAGAGATAAGTAGGAAGATAATATGCAAAGTCCCAGTGGAAAAGATCTCTGGATGAGGACAAAGAACCAACATCTAATGCTGTTTGAGACATGCAGACTGAACAAGCAAGACAGACAGTCATCAGTTTGAGAGAGGTTTTAGTGTTAGGTTGAAAAAAAAAAAAATTTTAAAATTCAGAAGTTTATTAACTCCAAACTGGCTACTAGATGCAGAAATAAGTATTTTCTGTATTCCTTGCATGTTATGGTACTGCTTGTACAGTAAGATTTATCTTTGATTTTTTTTTGTCGTAAGATTTTTTTTCCTGTAGCAGTCCAGATGTTCAAAAGCTTTAATAAACAACAGATTAATTGATATTTTAGGAGTTAATGGTAATTTTTCCTTACCACCAAAAGGCTTATTCCCCTAACTCGGAATAATTTGTTCTTTTTTTTCCGAGACTGAATTTCAAGTCAGAAATTTATATAGCCATATATATCTGTGTGTGTATATATATGTATATATGTAAGTATACACAGTGCCATAGTGATGTCTGTGTCATTTTTTATCCTTGGTTACACACTTTATTATTTACTCTCTATTATTTGTTCTGCACATTTGAGCTCAGTGCAAGTACACACCATCAGTTCAATATAAACCACCTAAAACTTTCCACTCTTGGTTGGGAGCCCATCAGTTAGGATGTTGTACCCTGCAGTTTAATACTATGCTTTGGGTGCACGTAACAGCCTCAGTGGCGTGGTTTGGAGCGGGAGGAACAGTGGAGGGGTCTTTTGCAGTTTCTCTCTCTTGGGGGCTGGTGTATATTGTGCTAGAGCAGCTCTGGCCGCTGGCCGTTGCACTGGTGGGGCACTGGTGGTGTTACAAAACCCTCCTAAGAGCAGGGTGAGAAGGCTGAGGCCAAAGCAAGAACCCACTAGCGACAGCTAAAAGAGGCCCATGGATTTCAGTAAGGTTTGGATGGGCTTTCACTCCTTTTCCTTGACCGTCTTCCCCCACCTGAAAAGTGAGGGTAACAGCAGCCAACAGTAGGGTGGCTGAGTGGGGGCGATGAGTTTTAACTGCTTAGTGCCATATCACGATCACAGCTGGTTGCAACTATAATCCTCACACTAATTAAAGGTCAACCTACTAGTCTGAAGATGAAATGCTCGGTGTTACTGTTATGGTGCCAGTCGTTTAGCAAGCAGCTTTCTGTCTGTCTCTCCTTCACCATACGTGGTTTCAGCCTTGTTCCTGCAGTGAGCCCCAACATCGGTATTTCCAGCAGCAAATTCTCAGCACGCCTGGGGCCAAACCCCACGGAAACAGCAATGGAACAAAAGTGCACCAAGCACTGAAAAATTTCAGCAGGTATTGCAGCACTAAAAAGCCTTCATACTAATTCTGCATTCCAAAATCTAACCTTTGTGTTTGCTTTACATCAGAAGTAAAAGTATTTTGTTTCGAGCTTGTGGCTATTTGGTGGGAATTAGGCCTTTTAAAGGCGCCTAGGTATTGTCCGCGTTCTTCTAAAACCAGATTTTAATGTCCTAAGAATAATTACATGGGCCTGAAATTCACAACTAAAATTTGTTTTGATTTATTTACATGTAATTGTTGTCATGCAACCAGATACTGTTTTCCATTCAGCATTATGTTCCCAGCAAAAAGGTTAAAAGAAATCAAAAGTAATTAGCTCTTCTAAAAGCAGTCATTTTATGCAAAACAGAAGAGGAAATATCTTTTTTATTGCAAAAGACATAAGGTAAAACGAAACTGCTTTGCAGGTTAGTACAATTTTTACTGTTTGATGGGACTTTCTATGGTCTTCTCTAAAAATTAGAGAAGAGAACGGGTCAATTCCATTGCCTGCGGTGCATTTGGAGTCTGGTGCCAAAACCAACAGGGAAATCAGCTGAGAGCTGAAGATTTAACCGTTGGGTGACATGGTTGCTGGTAATTATATGTTCAGGATAATGAACACTAGTAGTTTCCATCAGCCTGTGGCTGTTATGCATTCAGGGAGAACTTCTGAATTCAAGCCACACAGCAGAAGACCTCTCATGCACAAATTGCCTCCTCTCTCACCACACTTGGGTTGCTCTTACTCATTTAGTATTTCAGGAAAACGTTCTCAAAATGCTGGTGTGCTTCAGGAGTACAGCTCTCCTTTGGAGAGATGACAAAGAGGTTGATTAGACACCAAATCAGTTTTCAGTCATGCAGATTAGACACTAAATCCCATTAACTGCAGGGCACCTGGAAACCTCGGAGCTTGGAGGTGTCGGAGATTTCTACCAGCTTCTTTCCTTGCTTCCAGCCCACCGGTTCCCAGCCGGGCAAGAAGTGCAAGGCTGGCGGGGCACTCGGCCAGACATTTTCTAGCTTGTTCGCCCACATTTTCTTCCTTGTGCTTGTAGCTCAGGAGGGGGATTGTATGTGCTCAAGCAAACTCTGTGCCAGTTCAGAGAGGCTTTCTCCACAACCTTCCACAGAGTGTGGAGACCCTGCACTTGTGTGTGGATGGCTGTGGGCGTTCAGCACACCATTAGGGCCTTGTTGTTTGAAATGAGCTTTTATAATTGGGGAAACAATGGGTTGCCCCATCCAGTGAGTAAAGACCATTGGCAGCTTGGCTGCCATCAGGGCATTGCTCTTATTACTCCAGACCTGTACACCCAAACAAAGTCCTTCTCAAATGAGGAAAGTCACTGGTCCTTGGAGTTGTTTTTTTAGCTACTATAACTTCATATGATATTCAAATCTGTGTAAATGTAATCCTTTTCTGGTGTTTTCTACGCTAATCACCTAACGTGTATGGAAGTAGTTTCTTCTGCTGTAGCTTGCTTATACAAACACTTCCTGATACTCATTTTGCTTTCATTGCCTCTCCGCTCCTCCTGCTCTCACTGTATGGAAAATGCAGGACGTCCCACGTTGCTTCATCCCTTATTTTCCCCTCTGCCCGGCAGTCTTTTTGCTACCTCCACCCCAAAGCCTTCGTCTGGCTTATTTTACTCCTCCTTGCCTGAGAGCAGCCCACAAGTTGGTACAGAATGCGCACGTGAGTGCAGACACATGCACACATATATACATATGTATATATGAATGTATTATTTTCATGTGGACTGGGAGGACAGCATGGTTTACATCATCTCACATCTATTGCCCTGACCTTTTCAAATAACTCCCGTCAAGTTTCAGTTTTATTTTAGTTTGTCTTAGCAGCACGTTTGCAGTTGAATTTATATAGTATTTTATAGTTTGATTCTTTTCTCCCTAGTTCAACGGTACTTCAGGGAAGAAATGTTGGAAAAATAAATAAATATGAAAGAGAATTATTGTGCAATATACCACTCTAATGTTAGAATTTCACTGTGTTATAAATAATTTCATGTATAGATGAGGAACAGACTTCTGATTTACTACTGTCTGTCTGAATTAGTCATATATGGTAAATTTCTGTAAAGGGGTCATATTTGACCGAAGGTGTCTGTTATTGTTGGCATTAAGTGATCTGCTTTCCAGAACTGCTAGACTACTCATGGCACTGGACCAATTTGTTATTTTGGAAGTAAAGTCTTTGTTTAGCCTTCTGGCACTCAGCATAGCTCTTAAAAATGGTTTTCTTTGTTTTGCTTTAGGTTTTCTGTTGCTCTTAAATCTGCTCCGTTCTATGGGGTTGTCACAGGAGACAAGGGGCCTGAGTATATATATATATATAGGTGTACTCTTTCTTGGATGTCTTCCCAGAAGGCTTAATTTCAGGTGGGTGGGAGGGGAACACGTGCAGATAATGTACAATATTGTACTTGTACATTGCAGTGTCAGCACTTCTGCATTCGTCTAAGACCAGCAGCTGTCACTGTTGCTGATGTTTGTGAGATGTCAGATATGATTTTTATATTATACCATAGCACCTGGAGAAGCTGAATCATTTTTTTCCACGAGTAAGTGTTACCTCATTGTGTACAACTTGGAGTCAAATCCAGTAGAGGACTTGGACAATTAAAGGAGAAGTGTGTTTATACCTGACTGCAAAGCTTCCTCGGTTCCTGATGTTAAGGTTGCTGGACCTGCATGTTTATGCAGACCCAGCTCTGCCCCAGCTCTGGCATGGATGTCACCTCGGGGCATGGAGGATGCCTGAGGCCAGCCGGGATGCTAAGAAAAATGTTCCTGCCCCACAGCCATTGCCATGCTTAGTACACAGGCAGGATTGTTCTCGCAGAAATGCCATTGCCAGCTTCCCTGAAGGCAACTTGTGATGCTATTGTGCGCGATAACCTTGCAATTAGAGCAGTCGATGAGAGTCTGGGAAACCTGGACTTAGTTCTCTTTTCAGGCAGAGAGGATGCCAGGGGTCCCGGATGACTGTCTCCCTCGCCAGGCTTCAAGCTGCCCTGTGAGAGTGGGGCTGTAGCTGCCAGTGCAGAAGAGCCCATGCTGTGGGGACGAGGGCTTATCCACCCTGCTCTTCCTTATGGCCAGGGCTGCTTTAATTCATCACTCAGGGACTGCTCCCTGTAAAAGCACCCTAGCAGTTACCCAGGCGAACAGGTACCTCAGGGCTTCCCCATCAGAGATGTCCAGCCCTGGGACAGTGCAAACACACAGCTCTTCCTGCTCCTCTATCAGCTCTCCTCCATGAACTTGCTCTGCAGGACCAGGAGTGCCCCAGTCCGGGCTGGCCCATTTCCTTGGGTACCAACCAGAGAAGTGGGACTTTGTGCCCTAGGAGTCCTAAGCAAGGGCTGTGACCAGTTACTGTCTCAGCTGTTACCCATCCACCTCCTGCAGCTGTGGTCTGAAAGAAAAGCAGGCACCCTGCTCCATTTTCGAAAGCCATGTGTTGGGTGCGAGGAAGGGAGGTCCCTGAGGCCAGCCCACAGCCAGGGTCCTAAGGGGCTAGGCTGAAGGCTGCCTTTTGCCTCCTGGTTTCTACCTCTCTCTAGTAACCCACTGAGTGCGTGAGCTGAGCAGAACTCTGCCTGCTCTGTTTCTACTGAGGCACCCATGTGCATCATATACGTAGCCTAACCACCAAGCCATGGNAGATGTTCCAGTCCCCTAATCATCTTTGTAGCCCTCTGCTGTAGCCTCTCCAGCAGTTCCCTGTCCTTCTTGAACTGGGGAGCCCAGAACTGGACACAGTACTCCAAGCACTGGTCCCAGGTCTGTGGGCTTAATCCCAGCTGAGGCTTTCATCCTGTTAGGCAGCTGGGACAGGCTCCTGTGCAGCTCAGGAGGTCAATGGGCTCCACTGATTTACAGTCTGGAGCAGCTTGCTGGATTCAGGCTCTGTACTTAGAGTATTTTTATTGAAGAGTTTCCCAAGAATGTTTTTTTTTGTTTGGTCAGGTCTGAAGAAAGATCCCTGGTAAAATGCACACTTAAGGACATACCTTAAATCCCATCAGCTTGAATGAATCTTAAGTAGGTTCCCCTTAGTAGCTTTGCAGAACAGGGCTGTGGCCTCAGGACCTGATTTCACTGTCCCTGCTCAGACATCGGAGTTGGTGGGATGAACAGACTGCTGTTACCACACCGTAGCTCAGGTCTTGGAGCTGAGTGAGTATTTGAGGCTTTGATTCTCTGTGGAAGACATCGTCATCCGTTTGGATGTATAGCACAGAAATGACACTGTGCTGCCTTTCTGTACTCTCCTGTCACGGCATGTTTTCTAGACGGATCAGCAGAGGTGGTAGACTTAGAACATTTATGCATATGGAGCTCATAAAATATCTTGCACTCCTCAGCCTTTTGAACTGAAGCACTTCCATATTTTCTCGAAGTACTTTTTAAAACAGCAATCAATGAAAATGTCTCCAGGAATCCAGTTTTCCAGGAGATGGCTCCTCATTCATCTTGAGTACCAAGTTACGCTGCAAAAGGCCCAACTCAGCAAACACAAACCCACAAATTTACCTTAAGTCCCAAGGGAGCCTCGCTGAGTACAGTTCTGGCTTGCGTTAGCATGTGTTTGAAAAGTCTGAACACAGAGACCTGATGCTGGAAATATTTATCACAGTTTGACAGCATTCGTTTGGAAATGTCTCTCCAGCAGCATGTGGATCCCACTGCAGCCCTCAGGCGAGCAGCAAGTGGGTGTCGCTGGTGCCCTGGGCTGCAGGTGCTCTGATAACAAAAGTCTAAATGATATTTAGAGGGATGAGAAAGATAGAGAGCTCTGAATTTCTGCTGTGGATGAAATTATGTTTCAGCAAAAGGTAAATTTTTATCCAACATGTGTCCAGTCTGTACAATTTGGGTGGCTAAATATCAGCTTGCAGTGTTGCTTAAAATGCGGGGCTGTACTATGTAGTCCTTCATCAGTGGTTGCTTGAGGTTTGGACATCCGGGTCTCCTGACAACTCAGCTAAAGGAGCTGATGTGGATAGTGCCATGGCACTGGTACCTCCAGTACCCCTGCATCCCTGTTCACCTGAGACACGGGCTCCTGACAGCCCACCAGACCTTTTGGGGGGCCTGAGAGGGAGGACATACTCCACCATCTTCATATATAACTCCTTGATCCTGGAGTGAAGGCTTGGAAATCTCAGTGATGTCATTTGGCTTGTTTATAATTCAAGTGAAGTGACAGGACAAGGAGTGCTGGATGGAGAGAATGGAGGTCATGNATCTGGTCTAATGGGAGGTGTCCTTGCCTATGGCAGGGGGGTTGGAACTAGATGATCTTTAAGGTCCCTTCCAACCTAAACCATTCCATGATTCTATGATTCTATGTAAAGAGTGCAGCCGTTAGCTCATGGGGACAGGCTGGTGAGCAACCTATCGATGAGGGTTTGAAAGGTATATGCGTATGGTATTCCTGGCCAGATCCTGAAGTCCTCTCGCTACTATTTTCTCAAACAGGCTGTTAACGTCAAAGGGTTTGTCTGTACGAGGTAAGGTATGTACAGAATGAGAGCATCAGTATTTGATGTCTCATGGTGAGGGAGGCAGCTGTAAAGCTTTACAAAACATGTTTTAAAAGCTATTTGAAGGGTGAAAGAGGAGTGAGAAGTTGGACAGGAAGACAAGTCTCTTGCTCTATAGCTAGAATGGGTTTTGACACAGAAGAGCATTGCGGGTACAAGAAGGCTCAGCTTCTTTTTGGTTCAATGTTTTGGCCAACTCATCGCTTTGCTTGTTTTTGGCTGAGTGGCTGTAGTGGCTTGTTTCCATGGTCATTGTTGGGTCATTGTGTCAACAGTTTTACTCAATTCTTTGGCATTTTCAAAAAGCCCAATTAGGACCATTTCCTTGAACTTCATCATTAGGGACACTGCTCGGTTTGTGCACTCCTGTTACATGCCAAATCTGGTGCAGCCGTCCCACATTTGGGGACTTGTGCGTACCTTCCATTTGTGGAATTGGGATTTTTCCTGTCTGTAGAAGAAAAGTTTTCTGTCTGACTTGAATTTCCCCAGGCCTAGAGAGATACTCAAGAGGAAACTGGAACCAGTGTTTCTTTTATCTTAAATAGATCTTCATAAAATTCTGCCATAAAGGGGGCTTTGAATTACTGAGAGAAGGGGCAAACGACATCCCACCGGGAGCACTCTGTAGTGCATGGGTCTTAATTTGAAGCTTAGCTAAAAGAAAGGTGTCAAAATATTGGTCTTTCCAAACTGTATGCAGCATGTGTTATAGCTGGCTGCTGAGATTTCACTTCAGTCTGCATCAGGATTGCTGATACAAGTCACTAATATAAATATTACTAAAAGGTTCATTTTTCTCCTTTAGTGTGGCTGCTAGTGCTCTGGAGTTTTCAGTTTCATATTTTTTTCCTGAATATTACTTACAAAAAATACACATTAAATGGATTGCCTTTTTGGCTATATATATGTATTTTATGGTGTGGTCAGTGATGTTTATTGAACAAAGCTACAGCCTGGGTCAAAATCATGCCAAATTGCAAGTGTGCATTCTTTATACCTTTTAACAAGAAAGTAAGGTTGAAGGAATGTAGCTACAGTACCTGGCAATGGATGCATTCTCCTACTTGAAGACTTCCTGGCATCTCATTTTTGTGGGAAAATGAAGCATATTACATTTTTCAGATTGGATGAGTGGCGTATGGACATTTTCATCTTTGGTCTGGCTATAAACATTACTCCTCAGGAAGTTAGGATCAAAGAGCAGAAATGATGCTTCATCTTTGCTTTGTTTCTTAATGAATTAAACAAGTTATTTTCTCTTGTCCTGGGCTCTGGCAGACCTGAAATGCAGGAATGATGAATGTGGTAATGGCTCTTTTTCAATAACAAATTCCTTCTCTTTTTTCATTTTTTCAGCTCACCTATTTATTTCAAATGTATCTATCCATTTCTAAGTACTTGTAAGTAGGTTTAATTGCAAATACTGAAAAATTATGTTTCCAGATAGTAGCATAGCTAGGAATGGAAGACTGCAAATTCAGATCGGCTCAAGTTACGCTGTACAAGCAATAACTATACTCTGCTACAGCAAATCACTTCATTTGCAATGTTTTAAACAAATAAGCAACCGAAGTGATAAATGCCATCCTTTTACAATTTTTCTCAGAGAAAGCTATTAAAAAAAGACTTGATACATATATTTTCAATTCAGTACTCATCTGGGTTCAGTTCTGAGTTACGGAGACACTGGATCCTACTTGTATCTCTCCTACCTATTTCCCCAAGTCACCTCCGCCTAAGGCACTGGGGGTTATCTCACGCTAGTACACTGATACCTGCCCAGGACCACACGTACCTTCCCCACGTGCTGTACACGAACACCCTGTGGTGAATAAATGTCGGTCCAAGCGTTCCCAACAGATGCAATCATCGTCAGAACGGGTTTTGGATGAGGCAATGAACTTGGGCTTCCTTTTGCATCCGTGACACAAGCTTTTGGCTTTGGAAACTTGAATAAGAAGCTCATTTGTCAGTAGATTTCTGTGTTGAATAAATGGATGCAGGAGGGAGGGGAAAGTAAGCACAAGAGCAGATGTAGGTAAGGGGTTTATAGCCCAGAAGGAGCAATGAAAGTTTTAGGATGTGGACATTTTTCCCCACTACAGTGTTATGACCCTCATATATTGTCAAAGGGAAGATGATTACACTGTAACTGTGTTACTATAATGTTATAAAATGGATGGGATGGTATCTTTCAAGGAGACTATCAAATGATTCAGTAGCATGGATAATCAACCGCGGATTTCTCTGCATGACAAGACCAAGTCGTAATAACAGCTTGGGAATAATGATGCTATATTTTTCCATTAAAGAAAGTTTTATTTCTGGAACCTTGACAGATTTTTAAAGTAACGTAGACTTTTCTTACCACTGAAGCCCACATCTTTATTACAAAGCTAAACTGTTCTCTCCAAAACCACATAATGCATGTTGTAACAGTACTCTCCCACAGACGATGAACACTTAGAACATATTTTTCCATGTGAATCATCCATTCACTTAAAAATAAATTCTCTTATTAAACAAAATACAACCATGTGACAAGTTTTGTAGGTTTGTATTCCATCTCTCCTTTTCATTAGACTAGTAAAATTTTATTGCTGTTTCAAATAATTTTCGGATGATTGCATCATTTTTTCTTCTTATTCCCCCCATTTGCTTTTAACATAACATAAAGCAGCTTCCATCCTCACTTTGTTGCAAGTGCACCAAGTGAAATAAATGACCAAGAATGGATCCTGCAGTGGGATGAATGCGAATAGGGCTGTAGTGCTCCTTGAAACCAGCGGTCACACAGCTGCACATAAAGTTGCCCGCCTGCATTTCTCTGCTGGATAAAGCCCTTAAGGAGAAACAAAGACATCATTACAATCCCTGACGTTGATTACTGAAGAAAATGGAGTCTCCGCAATTTTTTTCTACTTTCCTTCAAAACTAGGAGGTTTCAAGGGAGCATGAAAAGCATATGTTGTTATTGTACGGCTGGCATTCTGGGTGAGCATCCATCGCCAGATGCTAAGTCTTGCCGATGGTAACATGGCTTTTTATGGGTATTACCTGTCCATTTCACAGCCCCAGATAAAAGCTAAACAAGATCCCAAGTTCCAGGAGTGATTAGTTTTGATAATTGTTCTGCTGCTTGCTTTATGCAGTTTACTTCTATAAATACACACCAGGGGAATCATTTGTCTAGTGTACCATGGCACAGTAATTTCCTATATAATTTCATCCAATTGCTGCAGGAACTCATTTGAGCAATTGTTAATTAATCATTAACAATCATTAACTTTGGATAGCAATGATTGCTAATCAAGATTTCCATGCTGCATTTTTAATCTCTGAAGGTTCATCATTAATCAAATTAGTAACATTTTTTGTTATTTGAGGAAAAGAAATAGTGTGCATCCCATCCATTCAAAGGAACTGTTAGTAACATCCTTGCCTTTAAAATCATTACATGCCTTCACTCTGGCTGTTGTAAAAGTCAGAGGCTTTTTTGCTGCATAAATTACTTGAAAATATTTTGCAGTTTAAATTAACAATGCTTTTCCATTGTTCATGCTACTGACAATTATGCTCTTAGGAACAGCCATGAAAGTAGTGACGCCACTCCGACTATTTCCCATATGGTTAATCTTCTTTGCCTCATACCTCATGACTGAAGAAAACCTCCCAGCTATTTGTAATACTTTTAATGCCACCTTTTTCTCAATGACGTAGCTAACAATAATCTATTTTTCTATTAGTGTACCCTTATGGCCCATCAGCACCACACTTGTAAATGAGGCTGCTGTGTTAAGACTTTGTGCAGCTGCCTGAGAGAGGAACATTTAATTCTAATTTTCTCTCACATTGCAGTGACTTTGCAGTGTCGCCTTGGAAAGAAAAGAATGGCACAGCCTGTGGATGACACACAGATGGAAACCTTCACTCAGGAAGAAAGGCTGGCCAGGTGTCTCTCCTCGCCTTCCTCTACACCTTTACCTGCTGTCCTTGATGGCAACGGTGGTGGGAAGGAAGGGGCAAGGGTGTAGCAGAGCTGCAGGTGGGCTCCACCACATCTCCAGCGAGGACCTTCACCCTCTGTGGCTTGGCCAGGCTGCACCAGCCAGCCCCCATACTTTCAGTCCCACGTGGGACTTCAGGTGACCACGTAGGAGAAATTGGACTTGGTGTGATGGAGAAGCAGCCCAGAAGCTGCTGTGTTTGCAGAGGGATGTTTGCAAGTGCTGGGAGGAGAAGGCCAACAGCCTCCTCAAACTCCCAGCTCCCGGCTCAGCTCCAGCGCCCTGGCCTCAGGCAAGGAACCCTCATGTGTGTGCCTGCACTCCGGCCAGAAAGAAGGGAGGAATAATTAACTCACAGGGCTGTGATGTGCCTGAACAAGAAAAGAGCAGCATATTTGAACAGCACCTCCATCCAGCAGAGCTTGCCTCTGCGATGCCCCAGCCAGCTGCCAGACCCTGCCACGCCAGGGCTGCGCTTATCAGGGTGGAACCCACCAGCCTCGGGAGGGAGAGATTAGCCGCTCCTATCACTGCGTTTACCGAGATAAACTGCTCACACACTCACCTCATGGGGAGCTGTAAAGATTAAGGTTGGCCAAGTCCCTTGATGGTGAAAATGCTGCTGAACGGCGCTAACGTTTTATCGCTGCTGCTTGCCGCACAAATACTTGCTATTACATTTATTATTAAAACATGTTTCCCATAGAGCTGAAGATTGCAAGGCCATGAATAGTATCGGGCTGAAATCAGGGTGATCTTATTTCAAGGAATTCCAGAGGAATGAACAATAATTTGCCACTAATTGAAAAGAAGCTTTGATAAAAACTTTGAACAGATTCCTAACAGCGCATATTTTCCAGAGCCCGCCTGGTAATTTTCAATAAAACCCAAGAACAATATGACCATTAACTGTTATGTTAAATGTCATCCAGATTTGTTCATATCGTTCTTCACTGCACTGCATCTTTTCTATGCGTACTTTCATAATTTATGGTGTGTGGCCACATTTGGGCTTGCTCAGTTATACATCCATGGAAAAACATTAGATGAAGGTCAAATGAAGCCCACAAGGGATGGGTGATTAGCTTTCCCATTTGACTCTTCTTTTAAAAAGTACAAAAGCTATCTTCTAGCTTGTGGCTTCATGTGCAGACAGATTGTATCCGCACAAACCCCTTCCCACATGAAGGCTGAAGTATAGGAGATACTTTCTTGAAACGGACAAGGTCATGAGCATTTAGATTGCACGGTGAACTGCACGGTGATGGCTTGTTGCAATGTCTGCAGCGCTTCTTCAGTGAGTCTGATGGACAAGGAGAAAGCAATGTCTGACCCTGAGTGTGCAGCTTGGAATTGGGCAGGACACCTGCCCGTGCCCTGGCAAGGTCCTTTGCTGCATTAGGAGGTTATTGGTGGAAGCCTGATTCAAGACCCAGTGTGGTCTGTGGAGACTTCCACTGACCTACTGAGATTTTTGAATGAGACTCTCTTTGTGCTAGAGCGTGCTAAATAACAGGGTATGCTTGCTGAAAAAAAAATTACCATTTCATGCTTGGCTAGTGCTGCTCATGTTTTTTGATGGTTGTAAATGTTCAGAAAGTTACCAGCTATTTATGAGGCTTTAGGAGGCTTCTCGATTGTAACAATACTGTTTCTATATAGTGAGCACTTATACAAGGCACAGGTTGGTTTCACTTAAATTTGTTGCCATTTAAAGTTCCAATAGCAGTAATCAGTACCAGATGACTTAAGCTACCAGCCAAACTAGAGGATTGGTGGATGGTTGAAACAATTTGTAACACCTCGTGGGAAAGTTAAGTGTTCAAATTATTCAGCAAATGTTGCAAATTCACAGACAATTAGAAAATCTTTTGAATATTTTGTCATCATGAAAGATCTATGTCTATACAGAATATTATTTTAAATTAATATTTCAACTGGCTCATGTTTAATTTATTCTGTGTAGCTGGCCTGGTTTTGTCCTATTGACAGAGGAAGTAACAAATGTATGAATGTGCTCTGATTCCCCAATTCCCTATTTAATAAAATATATTAAAAAATTAAGAACCAGCTTTAAGGCACATCCCACTGGGTGGTTAGTTCTTTTAAGAAGATTGGCAGACATTATGGCATCCCAGTCCTAGCTGTGCTGGGATCTCGGCTGCCAGTTGCTGAAAGGCTGGGGTCTCCCCTAACGTACGCACAAGTCATTAAAAAATGTAATTGTTGGTATTTTAAGTTGCCTAAATTAAGAGAAGTCTTGATATTGCCTAAACTGGGAGATGTGCATGATATTCACTAGGCCAAATCTGTTGCTGACATAAAGCCAAGAAAGAAATCGTATAAATGCTACTAACTCTGACGATCTAGAAAGGCCTTTGGTATAAGACTTCTTATTTCAAAATAAAAAAAACAGGTATTATCATTTTTTTGTTTTTCTTTAAATGGCAAAAGATAGTGCAAATGAGATTCTTTGTACTTGAGATACCTTGTACTTGCTAACCATGTAGGTAAGGTTTCTGTTCTGTGCTCTGCTTTATGGTGTCCTCTCCACCTCATGACTCCAGTGTGGCCACCACTCTGTCCAGCAATATGTCAGACTGAAGGTTCAAAAGAGAAATTTTAAATGTTTGAGTCTCTTGCTAATAATTTAAATGCACTCTGATTTGAAATGTGGAACATTGTCAAATACTGAGTATTTTTGCTAAAAATAACCTCCAGCTTGTTATGTGATAAAGCCGCCTCGAGAACTTTTGTATGGAGGAAGATGGCTTGTACCCAAGTTAAGCACTGACACTTTGCTGGGTCGTGTTTGGCCTAATTTTTCTATGGACAAGAACATGACCAAGTACAGTAGCAGGCTGTACCAAGAGATGACAGTGTGCTCTTCTTGGGGACAGCAGTTTTCCCTCTGCATTAGGTTACAGAAGCCAGGTTGCAAGCTAGAGCTGAAGAGCCAGGATGTCACTCTGGTTTCTGAAAGCTTCTGCCCAGATGACACTGTGCACTTGCACATTCAATTGAATGGTCACTCAAGTTTCCTAAAATACCTGAAAATCTGGTGTGGATGCTCTCTACGTACTTGATCACAGATGTGTAGCTTATCCATGGGACCAGCCACGCTAAAGACCAAATGTTTGAAAACTGGTGCAAATGTTAGCAACTGGTCCTTTTTGATAGCAAATCCACTATAGATGGAATTCCAGGGTCAGGAACAAAGTAAAGACAGCCCAGGTAGGACTGTCAGATAAGCTCTGGCAAATCTGTCGGGCTGAGAAAGGCAGAGCATGTGTATCAGCTTCCCCTGTTCGCATCGCAGCCTGTTAGTAGACTCTGCCACTGAGCACAAGCGTTCAGTGAGGTACTTACTGAACTGGAGTGGTCACAGTGCAATTACATATTGGTATTTGTCAACTTTAGTCTAATAATAGGAACCCCCCCCCCACCAAACAAAATCACATAATAAAAAACACAATTAAACAAAAACCTGGTTTTCATCCAGACAAATACCCAAACTACATCTGAATTCTTCTATAGTCAGAAAGCAAGCAAGCCAGGAAATGCTTATCCTTTCAAATATTTATGGTAAAAACCATGGATAGCTATAGTATCTTCATTTTTGCTAATTTATGTCCTTTTGTATAATAAGATATTTTTAAATGGCTCCCTTCTGACAACTTTATAGAAGAGCTGTAATTTCTTTTCTCCCTCCCTTGCTGTACTTTGCAAAGTCGCATTACGCTGCAACATTTAAAGCATGGGTAGAGTTTGACAGTACTTCATACAAAATGTACTTTTCAAGAACAGGAATAATAAATACTCAGGAAATTGCTATTTTTTCTGTTATTGTCCATTAAATCCCTGGAAAGGGAAAAAATACGCTGCAAAGTTGCTAGAAGATCCACTAGCCCAATCTGGTTTTTAAACACAGAGGAAACTTCAGGATACAGTGCTATGATTCCTGCAAGTAGGAAATTTTGAAACTAAGAAAATTTCATTTGGAAACCTCTATTATAATTTGCAACTTTATTTATACTTTGCCTTCTATTCTGCAAATAAGTTTTCCATATTTTTGTCCTAGTATTAGGTGTTCCATTTCAGGCCAGGCAGATGTTGTAAGGCCAAAACCTCAGTTGTCATTAGATTTATGAATCAGTTTTGCTACAATAAGGAGCTCTAAAAGAAGTGAAACAATCTGATATTTCTGCTGTAGGAAACAACTATTCTTCCATATACTCAGAAGCATATTTTTTTGGTTGTTTAATGATAATCTGTTCTTCTCCTGGTTTACATATTTTGGCCCTTCCGAATACCCTTCATCTTCCAATTAGTTTCCCCATTACATGTATAATTAACGACAAATCAGATTATGGTGATTAGAATATATTATAAACCATTTTACTAATTTCTGAGGGCATATTCCTACAAGGGATAACATAGAAATTAGAAGGCTAATTAGGCCAAAATTACCTTTGCTAATGAATCTAAGCAGTAGTTAAATCCTCTAACAAAAGAGACATTTTTGTGCTTTGGAGGTTGAAGGTGTGATCCTCAGGAACCAACATTAGGAATAAATCCATGGAGTTTCAAGAAGATTTACGAAGGGCTGAGCTCCAAAACACCTGAACTAATTGTCTGAAAATCTGCTGCCACTGGGTCTAACTATGGTTACTTAAGACATTCATAATATTGTAGAAGTCTGAGGGGAGGAGAAACGCTTCTGCCTGAAGTACAGCTCTTCCCACTGTTCTTGAGGCTCACAGGGAGAAAGGAGGAGGTTTGAGGAGGGAATGCCGAATTTTGCATGCGGTCTGAGGATATGGTTAGGCAAGAACACCGGCACGCCATCAGCGGGGTTGCTGAAGGCAGGGTGCGTGGCCGTGCGCTGGCTCCATGGCTATTGCCCAGAGAAAGAGACTTAGCGTTGCAGTGGATGAGGAGTTGATGCAGGGTCATGGCCGAAGTGTCAAGGGCAGAAACCCGCAGTGGAGGGATGCCAACACTTCTATCTGTCCATGTTGTAAGTGCAGTGGTACCACTCCCTTATTCAACAAGAAAGTACACCGAATCCAGGAGCAGCTGTAACAGAAGAAAGCATCTCTAGGAGTTGAAGCACAAGCCCAGGGCTTGGGACACCCAAGGTGATTTAGAGCCGCAGAATGGGTACGTAGCCTTTGAAGGCTGGTTAATCCCAAACCTTTACCTGCATTGAGTTCTTGACTCTTCTTTGAATGAGGAACCAAAATACCTCTGAGGGCTTGGATCTCGGTATCCCTGTCCTGGAGTCCTCTATCTGTAAAAGGGAAAAAATAGTACTTTCTACTTCAGATATGCTAAGTATGCTGATGAGGGAGGAGTGGTTCAATGATAGAAATGAAAGGGCATAAAAATACCTAAAATCCACCAATTAAGGACTACCAGAGCTATTGCAGGCGCAGTCCTTCCCCAGGCTCGGAGTTGTAATGAAATGGCACTATTCACTAAAGGCTTCCTTTCCCCCCAGTTCTCCACTGGGATAGATATCTGTGCTTGGCCTGGAACAGAGTGCTTCTTCCCCTCTTTATTCATTGGGATGTGTATTTGGAATATCACAGTCAAACTGTTCCTGTTCAACGGCTCTATTTTCAGATGCTGATTACCTGCTGAAACTTTCAGCCTCTGAGCTGAAGCTTTCCAGACCAGGCTTCTGCCCGGATTAATTTCATTTAAATGTGTAAGTAACCAAGCACAGCTATTCTTGTAGGCAGGGAAAATATTCTCCCTTCATCTGAAGAAAAAAAGAAGAAAGTGATAGATTGTTTTGAACAGCTTTGGTGTTGAAATGGGTGGGAGCAAGAAAAGACTGAAACACTATAGGAAAATAGTCCTTGGAGAGGCAACGAGACTTTTGGTGTTCCAGTGAAGCTAGCCAAGGTTTGGGGTTGATAGTTTCCATATGCACAACTGGTTTGTACAACAATTTCCCCATATTCTACATAAAATGAGGCAATGCTGTGCATGGTGATACTGTTCTTTGTACACACTAAACTATCTCACTAGCAGGTGAGGTGGGTTGTACCTCCATCGCTCTGCAACCAGTGGGAGGAGTATGGGAGGAGTGAACATGTAGAAGAGAACAAGTTTTAAGGTGCAAAGACATCCATTGGAGGTGATGTCTTCTGACCTGTCCAACAGCTAGGTAGCTTTTTTCTTAAAAAAAAAAGGAATAGGAAAAGACCTACTACTGCAGTCACTGAGCATGTATGTATGTGTGTGTAGGCTGCTCTTAAATGAAACCTGGCTTAGCTGAGTCCAGCCTATGTGCATCAAGCTGTCAAGATTGAGGCAGTACACAGTATCAGAGAAAATGAACTATACATTTCAAGAGCAGTATTTATGGACTTAGAAATGGAAAGATCTGTAGAGAACAGAACTAGGTAAAAGGAGTAAAGAGATTTTTGGAGGAACTGAGGCATATAAGGGGCTTATAGCTGTTTTTCAAGTTTGCTCTCATCAAAGGACTCGGGAATCCCAAATAGACTGATGGGACTAGTTGTAAATTACTGTTTAATAAAAGAAGCAGTTCCCAATGAGTGACACTGGCAAAACTGTATTGACTTGGGGAATTTTACTCCATTTAATTTTTTGGCAAATTAATGTAAGATTTTAATTTCTGATTTGGATATTGAGGAATTAAGCAAACATTTAGCGAAACACCTTTCCTCCCCATTCCCCAGACTCAACTTAAGCCAGACACCTCCCAAGCCTCAGCTTCCCTTGTTTCCACCAGCCCTCTCACTCAGTCCCTCCCAGCTCCTCCGGTGAGGCGATGGACAGCGCTGGATGGTGGGTCTGCACATTAGGGTTTCTTTCAACTGCTCCTTCCTTCTTGTTTTCCTCTGTCCACCAGCCACAGGGGTGTCCTTTCCCCGGTGTGGGTCACACATGGCTATGGTCCGTCCAAGGTATCTACTCTGTCACAGGGCGGTTCCTCCCAGGAATGCATCTCCAGCCATGTCCCCAGCAATGTTCTCCCACGTGTCTCCTATGCTTCCTCTCAGGTATCTCCCACCACTGTGTCTCCTCCTGTGTCTCCTGTCCCTTTGCTTAATCATGCTGGAGGCAGGCACTGGGGATGCCCGGGTGGCTGGGGCTCTGCCTCATGCCCAATACGATGAAAAAAATCATGAAACTTGTTGAGACAATGGTAAGAGCCAATTTTCCGGGACGGCAGGGTGGCTTAGGGACCTTAGTGGCTGCTGAGCAAGCCACAGGCACCTCTGCATTAGGCAGACCTTGGTGCGCTGGCAGTTGGTGGGTGCTGCCAAGGAGGGAAGGACAAGGTACCAGATGCATGCAGTAAGTGCAGAAGAAATCAAAGGGACGTCAGAGCTGAGCGCACAAGTAACTTGGACATGCTTTGGAAAGAGGAGGTGCCGTCCCTGGTGCACAGCAAGCAGTGTGTCTGGAAGAGGGATGAACAACCCTGCCTAGACAGTGAGCTGTGGGGGGGCTCAGGCTGGCAGTCCGGCTCCAGGAGCCTGCGGGAAGGCATCCAAGCCCAGGAAGAGTGAGGGGGTTAGGTTATATTACGCCCTTCCTTTAAGCATTTCCTTTTGGCTAGCTCGGGTTTCTGCCTCTTACCCTTGAAGGCTGGTGTAGTCGAGAACTGTAAATCCCTCTCTGGGAGGCAGCCAGCTGAAAGCTGGTCACTGCCGCAGCAGCTCTCTTTGTGGCTTTAGGTCTGTTTGCCTATTCGGAAGACACTACTGACACGTACTTTGCTCCAGGCACGGTGGCCCACATGTCCAGTTTTTGTAGAAAAAAGGTAAATCCCAGCCAGAATTAGGTGAACGTTGTTATGCACACTATCACTGGGCAGGGACTAAGGGGCTATCAAAAAAGAAAAAGCTGAGAGACTCCTGGGGATGTAAAGCAAAATTGCCTTAGGCTATTGTCTTATATCCTGAGCATTAAATGGACGGGTTCCCTTCCATTCTCCCTGGCCATTGTGGCTATTCAGTGCCTGTGCTTCCTCTTCAACACAAGGTCTTCCTACGGGCTTGTACAACAATTTGTCTGCTGGCATCTGTGAGCGCGGTGGTTGCCCTTCGGCAATGACGTAAAACAATCATAAATCACAGCTCAGGCTGAATACCCAGAACCGCTCTCACTGCTCTTCTGCACCAGGTGTAAAGCCTTGCCGCCAAAATTACCCTTACTTGGAGAAGACCTATGTTGAGGCCTGGTCTGGCCAGCATGAGTGGAGCAGCTAGAGACCTTCTAACACGTGGTCCCCATTCTTTCCTACCCCTGCCTGACTGTGCTGGGAGTTGCCATTGTTTGATTGATCTTTCTCTTTGTCCTTGTCCTCTGAGGTGGACACCCCTCAGAGGGCTGTCCTTGAACTTGAGATAACTGGTCTTATTCATGCTCACCGTCCATAACCATTACTGCACCACATATTTCGTTTTGTTACAACATTTACTTAACCTTAGGAAGATTTTTTGCTGAGGCACATACAAGGAGATAACCAGATTAAGCTCAAGTGAGTGTAATTTTTATTGCCTTGAAAGAAAGGTTTCCTGTAACATAACATGCAACAATTTCTAACACTTCTCTTCCCTGTGGCACTTATAGAATATGTGAGCACAAAGAATTGCAGCCAAATATAGAATTCAAGACCCAATGAACTTTAATTAATTTTCTGGAAGAATTTATTGTAGGGGAATCAGTGGGAGGTGAGAAGCAGAGCTTTTCCCTGTATTTCATTTTCCTTAGCTTATGTGACAGTAGCTGTCTCTCAGCATGACTCTTCATCGTAAGCATGCTCAGATGCAGCTGGAAGCTGGCTAGACTGTGATGGATGATGCCAAACCTCTATTGTTTGGCTGAAGATGAGTATTTTGGAGTGCTTTTGCTTTAAAAACAACTATCCTCCAAACTTTCCATTCTCTTCTAGGTCCAGGAAAAGTTCCCGGTGAGGCAGGAATCATGTGAAAGGTAGTGAAGTGATGAGTGTAAATCTACCATTACTCTGAGATAATTTCTCTAGGCTGAAAGACGAAAAAAATTCGGAAACATTTCCATGCCTGGGTAAGTATTATCGATGAGCCATTGCTAAAGCATCATGCTCCAGGACAGACCTTTAACCAAAGAGCAGACAGACGCTGCCGGTTGCGTACGATCACAGCCGACTGAGAGCTCCAGCTAGGCTTACGCTAGAAATGTTGGCTGCAACAGGAATGTTGGCTGGGGTAGAGGCATGTATTTTAATACAGAAGATCCGTGCCAGCAACAGCCGTAGCGTAGATGCAGTCATGCTAACAAAAAGTGCTCTTGCCAGCACAGCGTATACAAAGTATAACAGCAACAGAGACTCCCTTTCCAGCTCTTGGCATCTACTTGGGGAATTGAACTAGAAGCATCTGCTGTTCCTGTGCAATCCGAAGTGCTGAGGCCTTGGAGGCGGTGTTATCCTCTCTGGACTGGGCATAACACGCCTGCCAAGGGATGGTGGCTACTGCCACTGTCCTGAGCACAGCCCCAGAAATCAGCGGTTCCCACCGGTAGAGCAAGTCGTACCTTCAAACAGGGACAGGCTTTGGGTGCATAAGGACCTGGTTCCTCCTGTGCACTGGGGATTGCATGGATGTGCCTCTACCGGTGTCTGGTCTCTGAGAGCTCTAATCAGGGCTAATCCCCATTATTGAGAAGTCCTTATAAAAATCCTTCTAAAAGCGATAAATCTTGCTAAACAGCCACTTGGCAAAAATCACGACCAGCTGGCTCAAGCAGGCTAAGCTAACTGGTACTGACAGTTTCTTCAAACTGAGCACCCTCAAGGCCCTGCAAAATGCACCCGTATCGATATGTTTCTGGAGTCAGCACAGTGCGAAAGCCAAAGGGCTCTTAGGTAGATGAGATTTCGGCTTTGCTTGGGAACTAGACACCCCGTAACAACGGCTTGCCTTGTTAGGGGCTGACGGGTGCCAGTGGGAGGGAATTTACATTTGCTAGACAAATGCAAATTCCAGTGAGGAGATTAAACTTGTAAGAGTCTTATGGAAAATAAACATCCTGGTTAGGGAGAGAGGCTGGAGAACCAGTGCTAAGTATAACCATTGGGTACTTAGACCTCAGCAAAGAGTGTTAATGGATAACTTGATACGCAAAGTGCTGAAGAAAACCTCAAAAGTTCATTTGAAAGGAGTTACAGAAACTCTGTGTGCATAAGATAAGGAAGGAGGCCAACAAACACAGCTCTGTTGAAGGCGCTGGGAGTGTTTTAAGAGACAGGAAGAAGATCCAGAAAGCTGTTAAGGCTGTGGGAAACCCTTCTTCCAAGGGTAACGGCATTTTGATTTTCCCAACCTGAGGTGCAGGATACAAGCAGGACAAAAGGAGTTTATTCTTAATGAAAAAAATAACCATTTGAGTAGAAAGAAGCAGAGGCAGAGCCCTTATTTCTAATATACTCAGTCATTTTGCTGGCTAAAGCATATGCTTTTGGGAAGGAGGAGGACAATAGGGCAGAGACTAAGTCCTGCCAGACCTTTACTTGAGAAGCTCACACAGACACACAAAAAAACCATTTTGTATCTTTACAGATTACAGGGGAATGAAAGACTGAACTACCTAGACAGAAGGACACGGACACTGCCAGGACACTGGTGCTTTCACATGCTGGTAAACCTCAGTTCCGTGACATAACAACCTCCCTGAGGTTGCATCTGGTCTATGATCACATTAAGTCTTTGCACACTAGGCCTAGATGACTATGGCATTCCCCTCCCAAGAGAGGGTAAATTCTTGCTCCTTTTTACAGCAGAGATCTTTTTTCTTGTATGCATTACAAGTAAATGCATATATTGTTATACGTGTCCTTTTAAGAATGTGATTTAATATAGTATAGGAGGCTTGATTCTGCCCCACCTCAGTGCTTGAGATCAGAGGGAAACAAAAAATGAATGAACAACTGCAATGACTTCTGGCGTTTGCTAGCTTTTTTACTTATTTATCCTGTCAACTTTGTGCAAGTGGAAATGTCTATAGAATGTGCAAGGCCCTCAAAGTTGCAGTGCAGTAAGATTTTAATGTTACACCTTCATAGGTGTCTATATTTTAGAGCTTTGCTCTGAAAATAAATAAACATTTCATCATGTAGGCCCCTGGCTGTGCTATGGCTCATCTTTGTCATTCTTCTTCATTGCACAAAAATGAGTTTTGCAGATGTAGCGCGAAATCCAATTTCTTCAGACAGTATCATAAGACAGAAGCAGACAGATATAGAACTGAATTCATCCTACTCATGAATGTACAATGGGCTTGTTTAGATAACAAATGTATTATGTTATTTAAAAATGATATGTTTTAAAAGTGGTTCCATGTCTTAGCATCCAGGATGAAAGCTGAGAAAACTTTCTAGTTCCTGAACTTCTGAAGAGCATCTAGGTGAGCTCACAGAGGGGATTTCAATGATCCAGGCATCTGTCAGAAGGGCAACTTGGTATTGTTCAGGCAATTCAGGCAGATCCTAGACTGCTAGTCACACTTTTGTAATGTAAATTGTGAAAATCTCCACCGGGACAATATGTTGTTCACAAGAAGAGAAGAGTAGTCAAATGGTGCTGCAGTTTCAGCTGCAGTGACCACAAGAGGGTTGAGTTCAGGATCCAGAGGAGAGATGGCAATGTGAGTGGTAGAATTAGGACAGAGTTTAAGAGAGTGCACTTCAGCTCAGTGAGTTTGCTAGCTAGAATCCCTCGGAAATTGTCACGAATGGGAAGAAGGCTGATCTTCAAAGGAAAAATAGAGAGGTGCTCAGGAGCATCATGTTGTGCGGGAAGAGTGGGTTTTGCAGCAAAAGGCAAGCATGGTGAAGTGGGGAGTTTCTTAATGAATGACAACACAAAAAAGGATCGTACCAGGTGCTAATAGAAGGACAGGCAGTGAAGGAGATGTATGAAACCATTGCTTGCATATGTACATACAAAATCAGGAAGGTCAAAGCCCTGGAGCTGATATTTGTGAGGGTTCTTAAAGGATACCAAGAATCCTACAGGTACAATAGTTGCAAAAGTGCATGTGGGTCTTTTGGAGGAGACACTTTAGTGTTGGATGATATGGAAAAGGCTGAGAAACTCACATAACTATTTTTGCTTTGGCCTCCCAGACCACTGTGTATACCAACACAATTTGAAGACCGGAGGGACAGGAAACAGTGGAGGAACAACACAGTAGGCACTGTTTGAGAACCTGGATGTATTTCAGATCTATGGGACTGGATGAGGTTTTCCCAAGAGTGCTGAAAGAACTGGCTTATGTGATTTCATAGCATGTTACCTGTTCTCTCTGACAAATCATGGTGATTGGGAGAGCTCTATGACAACAGGAGAAAAACTAGCAGTAAGTCCTTAAGAAGTGAAAAAGGGACAACCTAGGGAACTTCACTGTGTGAAGGCCAGCCAACTTTGCTTTGGTTCCTGAAAAGATCATGGCACATGTGCTCCTGAAATCCATTCACAGACATGTGATGGGTAAGAAGGTAATCAGAAATAGTCAGCATGGACTCCCTCCTACAACAGTGTGATAGTCTGTGTGGAGAAGGTGAGGGCCATGAATGTAATACACCTTGACTTTATTAATGATTTTGTTGCCATCACCCACAGCATTTTCATTTGGAAGCTGAAGAAATATGGGCTGAAGAAACAAACTGCTAGGTGGAGTGAAGAGCAGCTGAACCTCTGGGCTCAAAGGGTGGCTCACATCTGGTTGGTGGTCATTTATGAGAGGAGTACTGCAGGGGTTGTTTAACATCTTCATCAACAACCTGATTGATAACACAGAATGAACCGTCAGCAAATTTATAGAACATATTTAATTAGAATAAGCAGCTGACAAGATGAGTGGCAGAGTTTCAATCCAAAAGACCTTTGCTAGACACGAGGACTGGCCCGACCTAAACAGCTTGAATGGTTTAACAAGGAGAATTGCAAAGTTTTGCACCTGTGGCAGAATAACCCAATGCATCAGCACAGGCTGGGAAGTGACTGGCTAGTGGTAGCCCTGCTAAAAAAACCCTGGGTGTTTATGGTGGATGGGTGCTGACAGGGCACTCTCACCGCAAATAAGGCAAGCCATACGCTGGGCTACACTAGGAAGACCTAATGTAGCTCTCCATTAGGAAGAGCCTTGGGATGGCAACAGTCCTGCTTTGAGCAGGAGATCGGAGTAGATGACCTCTGGAGGTATATTCCAACTTACGTTTCCATGATCCTATAGCTTCAATCTCAACAGCAGCTTAGTCTCTAAGTAACTTCATATTTTTTTCCCAGAAAATATGTATGAAAAACTCCACTGATCTATGTGTATATATCTGTGTGAACTTGAGACAGTACTTTAATTTTCCATACAGAGTCATCTTCCTCCCCAGGCAAGAACACTTACTGTGAAATCATAAGGTAGGCAAAAAATTATGAATGTAGTGTGTGAAAGTTGGGAGTTTGGTTAGTTACACTCCTACCCTGGATATTTCTGGCTGGCTTGAAAGTATTTGCGTTATAGCTTAGTAAAGTGATGCTGGTTGTTATGAATCTTGATAGCTGGGAGGGACTGGATAATAGTCCTTTCTTGTTTTCATTACTGGCCTGTATAATTGCAGTTTATAAAAGCAATGATTTCTTAAAATGCACTTTGTGTATTGCAGCTGTCCTTAGGCAAGAGGACAGCATGTCTGGTTAAACACTCAGCCTTTAGAGCAATAGCAGAAAGTCTGATATTCTCCTCTGAATCGTGTAAGAGGAGAAAGAAGCATATCCCTTCCTGAGGACAGGCATTTGAAATTGTATTCTCCATCTTGCTCTGGTTTCCCCAAACCCTTTTGGTACACTCCTCTCTACACCCACTCTCTTTCTAAATTGAAAATGGAATGCTTTTTACTTTTGGGGATTAGTGACTTGAGCAGAGCCACAGGGATGAGATCAAAGAGCTCGTGGGAAAATGATGAGCTAGCTTTTCTCCAAGTAGAAATACAGCAGCAACCCTCCCAGGGTTCTGTTGTTGCAGTGACATGAACGCTTTCACCCAAATTCATCCCATGGCATCATAGGCACTTAATGAGGTACCTAAATTAAGAGTCTCTTTGTCTTAAGTTCTCTTATTCCTGTAAACAAGGAACTCAGGAATGCAATTTAGTCCTCCTATGACCTGAATTACTCTTTCAGGATGTCTGTCTCTTTCTGGACACTAAGAAAGCCTTGGGTGACTAATGTAGGCACTCCAAACCTTTGTTTATCAGCTTGAAAGTCAGGATCTAGATATTCTGTCTATGTAAAACTTTCAAGTTGTGGTTAATTCTGTTGGCTGAATGATTCCGTGTGATGAGTCAGCCCGGGGCTGACATGTTGCTGATACGCACTACCCAGACAGTCTAGAGGATACTACAGAGGAAACAAGAGTCATTAACCTCAGTGAGTCTGCTGTGGACAGATGGACAAGAGATAAGCTAAGGGTAAGGTCTGAACTTGAAAAACAGTGCCAAAAGTGAGCCAGCACAACAGCTAAATACTGTCAACATGCTGCAGCTGGCCTTCCCTCAATTTCTTCCTTCTCTTTCCTTCTTCGAGGCATCAGACCTGCTGTAAGAGCAGTATGGTTTGTTGCATTGGTCTACACATATTGAGGGGACAGACAGGCTGAGAAAGTTGGGA
>VYXH01002894.1:0-12007 GCA_013397275.1 Burhinus bistriatus | reverse complement strand
TCAGTAATTGTGACGAGATCATGACCCTGCAACCGCACACAAATCTCCAGTTCTTCCTGTTTGTTCCCCATGCTGCGTGCATTGGTGTATAATGTAGTGATTGGTTCTGTCTTCCTACATCGCCATGATGGACTGTGCATACATTTATAAATGGATGTAAAACAGTGTCTTTTTGGAAGCAAATGACAGCATGTACTTGAGTTGATGTCACTTTTGCTGACATATCTTTGCTTATTCTCACTTGAAAACGTTAAGAAAATGTTTCCGTTCAAGTTTTAAGTATCCTAAGTTTGAATGTAACAAATTCATCCTTCCTCAAAACTTTTTAAATGGAAAAAAACTCATTTGATCAGATCCATTTCTCTATACTTCATACAGGCTTTGTTCATTACAAAGAATTTCAAAGTCCTGTGCTGCACAAGATAGACCATAAAGTAGATTTTGTATGTTTCTTGTCTTCCATTTTAAACATTTACTTTCTTATCTAATCAGCCCTTACTCCTCATAGAAAATGCCCTTGCTGGAAAAAAAAAAATCCACTAACAAACCTGCACAGTTTCTGGAATTCTTTTCCTTTTGAGGCAGAGGTATATGTATACGTATATACGTGTGTGTGTGTATATATACACATATAAAACAGTGTGTGTGTGTGTGTATATGTATGCATATATTTACACATATCCATGACATAAATTAACCTCCATTCAATTATTTTCTAAACTTTTCCTAATATAAGGTACTTTGTACCAGGACTATTCAGACAAATGATAATGTACATGTTCGGTCAAGAAAGTTTAGATTTAAAAATGAAATCCCTTCACACTGTTGACACCCTGTGAGGGAATCTGGAGAAGCCTATGACCGAAGAGAAAGGCAGACTCTCTGCACATATGGTGAGAGGTAATGCTGTGTGATGAATTCGCATATTATCCCATTTAGCTGAAATCATGTTGGGCTGAGGAACTAACATCCTTTTGGCATAGGCACAGACTCTCTGAAGAGATAGTGAAACCTCTGTTGCCTCAATTGAGACCCATGTAAAGATGTTTCAACTGAAGTATCTTGAGTCAAGTTTTAAAGGTAGCTGAGCAGCCAGAGATAGAAGTCTGCAGCTTTTAAAATCTTTTTTGCAGCTCCTGAATACTCTTTAAAAAGTATATATACCTGTATATATAAATATGTGTGAGTCTCTTACTGAAAAATACCGTTTCTGA
Organism: Burhinus bistriatus; assembly: GCA_013397275.1. Taxonomy (NCBI): domain Eukaryota; kingdom Metazoa; phylum Chordata; class Aves; order Charadriiformes; family Burhinidae; genus Burhinus; species Burhinus bistriatus. The sequence continues at coordinate 10,793 of VYXH01002894.1, read as the reverse complement.
AGTCAAAAGGTTTTTCATGAAGAAACGAAGTCACCTTTTCAAAAAGGGGGTTTGTTTCACCTACACTTGTCATAGGAGGGATTTAACTACCAGACTATCAAAGCAAAAAACAAGCAGACTCCCATTCAGAGCTGATTTAAAATACATAAAACAAAATGGAAATCAAGTAGGCTTGAAGAGACATTGAGGTGGATAGAACCCCACATTAAGAATTGAGCAAAAGTAACGAATAAGACAGCATTGGTGTTCAAAAGAAGCAAAGTCAGCAGATAAAATCTGTGGAATTAAATTTTTGGTCTATTTTTTGTAGCAGTAAGTGCTAAGAACTTTTGCTTTTTGGGGCATGAAAATAGTTGTCCTCTTTGTTTTCCTTTAGCTGACTTTCTAAGAGTTGAATCTGCAAGTATTCAAACTGAATCAAACAAAAAATATATGGATACAGATATAGATATATATGATGATACAGATATAGATGATGTTATATACATATATAGATATAGATATAGATATAGATATAGGTTTAGACATAATATAGGTTTAGACATAGATATAGGTTTAGACATAGATATAGGTTTAGACATAGGTATAGGTAAAACCCTAATAAAAAAGACAATGAAGGATCATCTGAAAAAAAAAACAACTGAAAAAAAAAACCCAACTGAATATTTTATATGGTTGATTTTCTTAAGTGAAACCAAACCAATGGACAGTTCTTAACCCACAGACTATTTATTTTCTCTGATGAAGGAAAGTGAAAGATAGAAATCCTAAGAAACACTTAAGTAACTAGGTCTGAATTCAAGTAGCCCAGTCACTTCCAAAGTGCTGGATGGCAAGAACTCACAGGTTTCTAAGTGAGATAACACCTCTTTTTGATAGATTCTGCTTTAATACTCTAATTTAATTCATGTTCTTAAGATAAAGTAAATGGGGATTCTTACCTCCTGTATGTTTTTCCCTAAACTATGTAGTACAGCAGAGTCCAGACTATGACAGAATTTAGCCCCCAGCTGTAATAACAGGAGGGAGTAAAGTATTACATTTGCAGTGATTACTGTGGGCCTATAATTAAATAAGGTAAAATTCAGCACAGAATTTAGTTCACATTTTTTTAAAATCATCCTTAAAATCATTCTGAGACACAGATTCACAAGCACTACCTAAATTCCCATGCCCTGCATTTAGAATCATAGAATTGTTTAGGTTGGAAAAGACCTTTAAGATCATCGAGTCCAACCATCAACCTAGCACTACCAAGTCCACCACTAAACCACATCCCTAAGCACCATGTCTACACATCTTTTAAATATGTCCAGGGATGGTGACTCAACCACTTCCCTGAGCAGCCTGTTTGAGCGCTTGATGACCCTTTCAGTGAAGAAATTTTTCCTAATATCCAATCTAAACATCCCCTGCCACAACTTGAGACCATCTCCTATTGTCCCATCACTTATTACTTGGGAGAAGAGACCAGCCCCCAGCTCTCTACAACCTCCTTTCAGGTAGTTCTAGAGAGCAATAAGATGTCTNTACTGAGGGTGCACTTAATGCCCTCATTGATAAAGATATTAAACAGAACTGACCCCAGTACTGGCCCCTGGGGAACACAAGTCATGACTGGCCGCCAATAGGATTTAACTCCATTCACTACTAGTCTTTGGGCCCGGCCATCCAGCCAGTTTTTTACCCAGTGAAGATACACCCATCCAAGCCATGAGTAGCCAGTTTCTTCAGGAGAATATTGTGGGAAATAGTGCCAAAGGCTTTACTAAAGTCTAGGTAGACAAGATCCACAGCCTTTCCCTCATTCACCAAGCGGGTCACCTTGTCATAGAAGATCAGGTTAGTCAAGCAGGACCTGCCTTTCATAAACCCATGTTGACTGGGCCTGATCACCTGGTTGTCCTGTATGTGCTGCGTGGTGGCACTCAAGATGATCTGCTCCTTAACTTTCGCCAGCACCAAGGTCAGACTGTCAGGCCTGTAGCTCTCTGGATCCTCCTTGCGGCCATTCTTGTGGATGGGCGTCACATTTGCTAACCTCCACTCAACTGGGACCTCCCTGGTTAGCCAGGACTGCTGAAAAATGATGGAAAGTGGCTTGGTGAGCACTTCTGCCACTGCCTCAGTACCCTTGGGTGGATTCCATCCAGCCCCAAAGACCTGTGTGTGCCTAAGTGGTGTAGCAGGTTGCTAACCATTTCCCCTTGGATTATGGGGACTTCATTGTGCTCCTTGTCCCTGTCTTCCAGCTCAGGGGGCTGGGTACCCAGAGAACAACTGGTCTTACTGTTAAAGCCTGAGGCAAAGAAGGCATTAAGTACCTCAGCCATTTCATCCTTTGTGACTATGTTTCCCCCCACATCCAATAAAGGATGGAGATTCTCCTTAGCCCTCCTTTTGTTGCTATCAGCTGGGCTGTCAAGAGGCAGACAATAAGAGAATTGGATTAATTTTAGGCTCGTGCTGATTTCATAGGTGATTGCAGAGGGGTACACACGTACAGGTCAGGGCCAAGACAGCGGGCAGAGGCAAGTGATTGATTTCTGTTACTGGGTAGTAACTGTCTTATTTCTCCTTAGGCCTTTCAGTGCTCCCTGAAACTGATCCCTCCATCCATTCACTTTTCCATTTCTAAGTACTGACTTTCAGCTGTCAAGTCTATAATTTTTGACCCTGCGTTATTTCATAAAAACATTCTGGTCATAAAATTCCAGAGATTCAGAAAACTAGTGATGGGACAGCAATTTCTAATTCTGCTTGAGAAAACTGTGAATAAACAGATAATATTTGAGAGGAGCAGCAGTCGGTGGCCTCATCCAAGACCTACTGTGAGTCATGAGGCAATCTGCAGAGCAGAAAAAGTCAAAAGAGGTAAAACAAGAAGATATGAGGGTGAGATAATTGAAATGAGAGAGAGCCTGGCACAGATGTTTTATGGACTATGAAAAGAGTAAGCTAATTTTATATATACGTATGACTACTCTTCATCTCTCCCACTCACTCAAAATTCCCAACTTAGTACATAGCCATAGAGACCTCAAGATATGTAATGGCAAAAGAAATGTTCTTTAAAACAGAGACTGTCTTGGACAACTTCCTGTTTTGTGATTGATTTGGTGGGGTTAATTTACTCTGTGTTAATGAATAGCTATATTAATCAATGAGAAAAAACAGGGCTAGGTTTCTTATATTAATCAATAGGCCTCTTTTTAATGCATTAGGTACCTGTCAGGCGCTTTTACACGTATCTAAGTCACCACAGCACCTCACTAAGAGGTTTTTTACAGTATACACACATATGCATAGTGTTTTACATATGTATATATATGCATGTATATGCACATCTGTGTATAGAAAGTACATGATACTGTGATGTATAACAATTGTGTTGGTGTGAGAGCTCATTCACAGGTTGTCAAATATATAGACCATCCTAAGTGAGCCTCCACAAACCCCTTTCATGTATCTCTTCAATTACTTCAGTCCACATTCAGAAAAAAGGGACTAAACTTAGAGCCAATATTAACAAAAAATAAAATCCACAAGCAGACTGCTGTATTTTAAATTGTCACTGATGGCTGAATAGAAGCTTTCTCATCTTCTTGCACTGGCTGCTGTGCTTAGTCGTTCACAACTCCACTTTCACATACTGCTTCTCTGCAAAAGGTAGAATGGACTTGCTTCTCCGTGTGCTACTGCAGACCAAAGACAAACTAAGCCACCGAAGTGAGGGCACTGGGATGGGGCAGCCTTCTTCCTTTCCTGCCACAGACAAAATATGTAGACATTAAGTCCACGGACCACAACAGTAAAGAAGACAGAAGGATGAAATGCAGAGCTAAGCAACAGCTGCTTTCAACAGTATGTTGCGTTGGTCAGTTCAGACACATATCTCCTGACATGCTGATGCTGCTGCACAGTCAACAAGACAGTTTACCTAATGACTACATTTGTCCCAAGGAGCATTAAGATCAAGAGAGAGAAGCCCAATATGGTGTCACACAAAAGTATCAGTATGGATGATTTTATCCTTCCATAATGGGAAAGGTCAAATACTACTTTCCCGATGCACCTGTTCACAGGACAACACTGTAGGTCAAACCATGAGCCTCCTCCTGTCTTTTACTTGTGGGGAAAAATTGAAAAGTGCTTCGTTATTTACTGAACTGCAGTGAATGGTTTTCTTTCTCATTAGAGATGAACCAAGGAAAGCCACATATTTTGAACTGTAAATAAAAGGTGGCACCATCTCTTGTGCAGTTAATGACTGAATGCAAGAAAAAAAAAAATCAAAAATAACTGGAAGAAAGTCAGGTATAGACTGCCCTCTTTTGGGCAAAAGTGGGCAAGGATGTGAAAGAAGCCAAAGACATGTTTTTTAAATATTAGTCACAATTTCACAGAATCTTGAAGGCAAACTTATGCTTTATTCATATAGAAGCTAAAATGCTGACTAGAACACTCCAGTTAGTTAGAGATCAGCCACCCACCAAATATCGCCTTGTAGATTCAGACATAGTCATATTACAGTACAGGAGGGGAATTATAAAACCAAAGACCTGAGTAAGGACTGCAAAAATGAGAAGAAAGGAAGGTCAGCGAAGGCAGCAATAAAGCAACTGCCCTCAGCAAAGATCAGAGTAGCACTTAAGTGTCCTAGAGGTGTTAAAGAATTTTGTAATTAAATATATGCCATTACACCAGGTAAACATTTTTCCAAAGATTTTGCTCTTCAAGAATACCAATTAGTTTGAGCTTTCCAAAATCTTGTCAGGCCTGAAGATAGGAGTCATATTTCATTGGTTGTGAAGACCACCAAAGAAAGACTAAGCATTATGAGCAAGATATTTGTCAAGGCAGCTGTCACATGTCCAGTCTTTCTGCTGTCAGGACTAATTGAGAAAAGGCAGTCGTTCCTCCCCCATGGAGAGCTCAGCACAAGTTGTGGAGACTCACAGCTGTCACAAACCTATTTCCATGCTCTCTGTTCCTGGCCAGTGGCTTGTGAGATAAAAAAAAAGTTTAATTTTTTTGGTACCCACATGGGTCTGTCCCAGCATCCATGTGCTCCAGCAGATCACTTTAGCACACAACAGGATGGGCTTTAAATAGTTGTTTCTAATGGCATGGGTTCAGAAAGGGATATATGTTCCTGAAATACAGGTCTAGCACTACCAAAACGTGTGTCTGCTGCATTTGAAAGCTGTTCTTAGCATTGGGTTCTTACCATGAACAGTGAGTCAGTAAAGAGAATAGAAGGTCGAGTAAAGGTAATACATAATGAATATGTTAGAGTAAAATACATCTTGTTGGATCTAGCACCCTGAGAGAGGCAAGGTTGCTGCCAGTCCTTGTCCCATGGTCCAATGGATAGTGAGGCTGAAGATGTATTCCCAGCAAGGACGTGCACGCAGTGCACACACATACACCACATATATATATATATACATACATACACAAGTACATACATATCTACATATATACATCCGTATACACGACCAGCCATGCGGATGACAGATAGACAGTCAGAGCACCTGTATGAACACAGACAACACCAAAGACCTCATCCTGCTCCCCTCTTTGGCTAAGTGGGGTAGAAACCCACTGGTGAGACTAGATACACGTGTGTGTGTGTGCGCGTGTGTGTGCAGTGTGGATCCCTCCAGCAGCTAGTCTTAGTCTGCCAAGTAGCTGCTTCTTGATCCCAGCTTCCCCAGTCACTGGCATCTGAACATACAAAGCCCTGAGGCTGCAACCCCACTTTAGTTGCTGGTACAGACCATCATGCATGCACGGGCGCATGCACACACACACTCACACAGAGATGTCTGGCACTTTCCAGGTCCCAGTAACCACTGCCCTGTGCCCTAAGCCCCGTCCCTTAGAGATATACAGGCACTCTTGCACCCAGAGCTGGCCCTTAGAGACCCACTCACCCCCTTGTTTGCAGGCCACTTCACCTACTCACCAGCTTGGTCTTTGCTAGTGATCACACACCCACGCTCCCTGCATTCACTGGCACCACAGACACACCAGTGCTCCAACTCATGGTCTGACTCCAGTTACTGCACTCACACCTCCATCCACATACATACACACAGAATAAAGAGACACTGACCCAGGAATGAGATAGAAAGGAATTTAATATGAAGACAGGACAGACTGTGCTGATCAGGCACAGGGCATGGCCAGATATGCACACTGACCAGCCCACTATTTACACATAACCAGCCCTTTTGACCTACTTAGCCCTCTATTTTCCCACTCCTGTTCCTCCCCAAATCACCTGAACATCTCCTTTTTCCCACCTTTTGTTCTTCCCCCAAGTCCTATGAGATCCCAAACTGCCTTTCCCCTGCATTCCATAATGTGGCCCACCCCTAGGCAGCAGCCCTTTTCATCCAAAAGGTAATCCAGAGAGCTCCTCCCAATCACTCGTGGTGATGGGTTTCACACCTGGACACTGGGGTTGCAGCTCTGCTGGGGCAGCCCTGAGAGATACCCCGGCAGGGTGGTGGTTCCTCAGGAGTCCTTGATTCAGGTTCACCCCTACCTGCCATTGTGCTCTTTGCACTCCTCTGGGCTTGTGCAGATGGGTCTTAGATGGGCTGATAGCTCCTGGGATGGGCCTGGCAGTAGCTGGGCAGGGTATTATTTGGGCTCTCCCCCTTCACTGTCTCTCTAAGCTTTTATCCCATCTCTAACAGCATACAGATAGGCTGCTCTTCAGAAACGGCAGTTGCTGTTTTAGACAGCAGTAGCACTGAAGTCAGTGATGTCTAAGTATTTGAGTTTGGCTAATTCCTCACCTGAGGCTCGATAGGGACCCAAAATATCCTCTTACTGCTGCCAAACTCAGAATGGGACTAGTCACAGCAAAAGCCAGTGCACTAAGAAGGCAGCAGAGACTTCTCTAAGTCCTTCCTGTATCCTCTGAAATCTCTTTCTATGTCCTTTCCTCTGTGGCTCTGTGCCCTTCCCCCACCCCTCCACCGAGCTGCCACCCAGTGTCATGGTTTGGGCCAGACTGGCCCAATCCGGTGGAACGACAGATGCTCGCTCTCTCTTGCTTCACTCCCGAAGGGAGGCAAGAGAGAGAGAGAAAAAGGGAGACTTAAGAGTTTAGAAGGAACTAAACTACTTTAATGAAATATTAATAATAAAATAATATAAAGAAAATAATGAAATATATATCTACAAAACCATATCAAGCTCCCAGGATGACACTCACGTCACCAGCAGGTGCTGGGGAAGTCCCAGACTGGACTCAGTGATGGATGGGAACTGGATTCCTGATCTGGATTCAGGATCAGGATCAAAGGCAGACGCAGAGACAGAGTCCTCCTCAGACACCGGCCATTGAAGAAAGAGCCTGACCCTTTGATCCCTCAGCTTTTATACTGAGCATGAGGCAGATGGGATGGAATACCCTGTTGGTCAGTTTGGGGTCACCTGTCCTGTCTGCTCCTCCCCGCAGGTGTGACCCCTCTACGCTTTTCCATTTCCGACCCTCCAACGGGACAAGTAACAAAGTTGGCTGCCCTTGGCTGTTACAGCAATAAGGATAAGCAAGAGCCTCTCTGCATACCGTTCCTTGGCATCAACTGTAAACATGGGTCTGATCACTCTGAGAGCAAACAGTTTCTACACAACACGCTGTTAATTTCAGCAATTAGAAGAGGCCTAGCTAAAAAGTGAAGTTAGTGAACAAAATTGGTCCTGTTTTACCTCAAACCAGGACACCCAGTATTGACACAGTCTACAGTATCGCCAGTTTGCCAGGAGGCTGGGGCATGCTGGTTTGCCAGCACCCAGTATGGAGCACCAGCACCTCTCTTCTGGGTTCAGAGCACTGTGCTGAAACAACTCCAGTTTTACCCCAGTGCAACAGGCAAATGAGAACGGCTGCGTAGCCTGACTTAGCTTTCACCTAGCAGGATTCGTGTTTTGATTTACACACATAAGATATACAGGATCAAATGAGAAAATGCGTCTGGCAAAAAAGGACCTGTTTCTCTTGCTCCTCTCTGATAGACAGACTGAGCATTCCTCATTCAAAAAGGCAGAATTGAAACATTAAAATGCCACTTGCAGTATAACAAATGTATTTATGTGATCTCCTCTTCTCAGACAAGCAAGCTTGTGCAGACTTTCACACACACCTAGCCAGCTCCTTTGGCCACTAAAGTGATTAGGAGTCACTTGGACTTAAACGCTCATTCATGGTAATGGCTGTTCTGCATCGTAATCTACTGGAGAAAAAAATCACTTCAGGGGCTTTTTGTAGCTTTCTAATATTATTTACTAACAAAACAGTCATATTTTCTATAACAACTGCCACTTCATCGGGTGCATATGCTCTTGACTGAAAACTACGAAGCAGATTTAACTCAACACCATATGGTGCGATGTGAACTTATGTGCTTTTTTACTGTTTTAAAACAGAAATTATATTGCAGCAAGTGGGTTTTATTCTCTGATGTATGTTAGTACTAGAGAGTATTTCACCCAACACTTTTGAACCCCCTTCCTTCCCTTACATTTATTTCCAAATATCAACTTACTCCTTTGCTCTGCCAGGTAAATCCTGTCAGAGGAATACTATTTGGAGGACGAAAGGAAGGTATGGTTACCAAAAAAGCTGGTATGTATAGAACTATAGCTTTTGCAGTCATTCCTTTCCTAGTTTGTGCCTGCAGCAAAATGACAGCTGTACAAATGTACTAAGCAGTCCCTATTTTCAGGATGTGCCGAACTCATAATTCAGTCCTAATGAATATGTCATTGGAATCTAGCAGCCTGTTTAGGTTGCTGCTTCTGCTATTACAGAGGGATTGAATGCAGAAATGATAATGCTTTAATTTGCACTGGATAAATATCATGTTAGGGTCATGGAAATGGCAGTGGTATGGGGACCACAGAGTGAAAGTATGGATTTCCCACGTTCTCTGAGAGGTCTGAAAACACAGATATAAATATCCCTTCTTCATTTGTCATGCGGTTTATACTTAGTGTTGGCAAAAACATTAAAACATATTTTTAACATTTTCAGTTAATGCTATGAGAGATTAGTCTTGAATATTGTGCAGTATGCCTGACAAACTGCTGCTTTTGAAAGCATGAGGATTAAGCCAAGCAGACTGGAATGTCCAGAATGAAAATTAGTTGGGACTGGGAATCGGTACCTGCGGTCTTCATTCACACTGTCTGCACTAATGACTGAATACATTGCTCTCTAATCTGGGAATGAGGAGTGGACCATTGTTTGCTCTCTTCATTTTTTGTAGACAGTCATGCACCCTTTATGCTTCAAATTCTAAATGTTATTGAAAACACAGTTTAACAACCCCAGGGAAATTTCCACAGCTTTGCAGTCCACTAGTCATCCTCAGACCACACTTTGGAAAAATCTTATTTAAACCAGTTATGATTAACTAAATAGTAAAGTGAAGAATAAGACAAAGCTCTGGAGCTCTGTGAGTTAGGCACAGGAGTACAGTTGCTGAGCATCAATTTAAGTACGTATAAATATGGGGCAAAATATGGGGCAAAATTACTTATAAAAAGTTTCTTTTTTGACCAGTGCAAGGGCAAAAGATCTCTGGCTTAGATTATTCCAGAGCCCCCAGAAGAACAGATAGTGAGTCGGGAATATTTATTCCATGGATACATTTTCTTGGTCAATACTTCTGTTATGCCCACTTCTTCTGTTATGCAGATATTGGTTATAATTAAAATGTTAGAATACGGACTATGTTACTCTTAATATGAGCTTGAAAGGCTGAGATATAAGAGAAAAGCAAGGTCTCATGGCAAAAGAAATTAACTCCTTGACTCCAGATGGGATTACATTACATGTTGAAACATCCCGTAATTATAGCACTATAGTCACTCATAAACAGAACATGAAGATGTCATCCATCAGCACAACAGCACAAGGCATTTAAGGTGCTTTATTTTTACTCCACTGCCCAAGCATCAACTCCAGGATTTCTTCAGTCATTTCTAATAGGAATTCTAGAGGATCTTACACTTTTAAACAAGCATTGACAATAAATAGACTTTTATGCAAAACTCATTTTGTCAATGTTTTTAATTTTGAAAAAGTCTCCTAACAAATTTTGTTCTAACTTAAATTTCTGTAAAGTCGTATCTGAAAGATTAGTTTCATTGGCATTTGTGCTGCAGAAGCAAAATATGACTATAATACAGGCATCTGTCATTCAGACAGGGGTTACTTTCAGCTTGCCTCTGATCTAACCTCACATTGTTTTTAATGTTCAACTGTCACATCATAAAGGACTTGTATATAAGAGAGGAATTAGACAGAAAGGGCAAGTAGGACACAGGTAATTGACCAGATGTGAGAAGTTTGCCTGCTGAATTTAAAGAACCTAGCATAAACCATCTTCAGTGGAAGTCTGGAAGAGGAAAGCAATAGACAGTGGTTTGAACAAAGACATCAGCTTTCCAATGAAAGACACAGGACTACTTTTTACTGCTTGTCATTAGGAGGATTTTCTAAGAATATGGGCTGCAGTGCTATGCCCTTCTGTGTTTAAGAAGCAAAGAATACAGGTGCTCAAAATCAAGTGAGTTAAACCAGGGCTATATCTAGCTAGTTATGTTGTTGTTGTAGTAGTAGTAGTGGTAGTAATAGTAGTAGTAGCAATATGACAGAAACTGGCTGAAATTAAAGAATAATTTGGCCCATTAGGGAATGAATAAATAGCATTCCCAGGTATTCTGAATTGCTTTGAAACAATAAGCTGGAATCATAGAATCATAGA
>VYXH01002890.1:14394-47136 GCA_013397275.1 Burhinus bistriatus | reverse complement strand
CCCTCAAATGACTGCAGTTAGAAAACACAAGACTGAATTTGACCATCTCTAACTCAAAATACCAAACCACAGTAGACAAGAAACCTCGGGAGATAACAATCTTAAGAATTACTCTGAGCCTGACAATGACATGGTCCCTTCAGAACAAGAACCTAACCTCACAATTTCCTTAATAGTGACTTATTGTAGTGTAAATGGGTGGGTTAGTCATATTTTTGCTAATGGATAAAGATTAACTTATCTTTATGTAGCACGTTGTTATAAAATCAACAGTCTGAATTTCAACCTACTTGCTTTTAGAAAACTCTTCAAGTACAGCACTCCTACTTTTCAATACGCAGACATTTTCAAAAACTATTTAAAGTCTATTATTTTTCATTATGGTCAAGAGAAACTTGCTCACCTTTGCAGTTGCCCCGGTAGGCTATTTCCAGCTGTGGGTCTTTGCATTTTGCTCGCTGAAATTCACACCGGGACAGAAAAGTTCTTCCATCAGATGCACAGAGTGATTTCTGAGGGGAACCTGCACAGTCCAGGCTGCATTCTCTGTCTTTGTCTTGGTCCACTCTCAAAAACTAGAAAAAATAAATTAATGCTGTAGGAATGCTATTCCCATGTGAAAACTGCTCTGTGATCCCCTTCCCCAGGGAAGAAAAACTGAAAAGAAAGCTTTGCCTTTTTAGCCTATTGAAATAATAGTTGATTCATTATATCCAGAACTACTCAGCTGCTGCTTTTAAATGGTAGTGATTGCAACATTCCTGTAACATACACTAAATCCACTATCGCAATTAGGAAATCTCTCAATCTCCTTCAACCATTATGAAGCTGAACACAGCGGGTTGAAGTCTTTAGAGCAAAACCAGTGATGGCAGAAAGAATCTCCACAACAAAAATGAGATAGCAATGGAAACTTGTCTATTTTGTTAGCTATGCATTAACTAGTCTACAATAACAAGCTGAAAAGTCCGTTCTAAGATCCAAACAGGATTTATAACATCGATATTCATCTAAAATTATACCCATAATATGTCCAATAGCCTCAGTGCAAGAGGCCTGAAGAGAAACTGAGTGAGGTTGGAGAACCTTACAAAGCACCTTATGAAACACAACAGATCATTTATTCTTGCAATGCCCATATTCAAAATCTAAAGACTCCTCAACAAAACAGAAATTTCAGATATATTTTATAGAAATATTTGTATTTGTGCATATGCTTGCCTATAAAAATATATGCCAAGATTGAAGAGGGAAATGTTACAGCTTGCAGTTTTTCACTGATGCCACTCTTATAACATTCATGAATGAGTCTCAGCTGCCATTCCAAAGTGTCCCACCACAAGTGAGCAGAAAAGACAAAACCTGAACCAGGCGGTGTGCAAAACAACCTGGAGTCAAATAATTTTATTTAAATTGCTACCAACCGACCAAAACTTCTGACTGCTGTTTTGAGCATATTCTAAGCCCTGGCATGGGTTGCCCATAGCTGCAAAACTTCAGGGGTGTCCCTGCCCCAGCATGGGCTGCCCATGGGCCACGGTCCCTGGGGGCTGTCCTTGTGCCAGTGTGGGTCACCTGTGGGCTGCAGTATTTTTCTTCTGGACTGCCACAGGGCAGTTCATGTCCTCTTCTCACACTGGAGAGCCATGCAAGGCCCCTGCTGCTCAAACCCTCTCAGTTCTGCCCACTGCACCACACATTCTCCCTTCATCAGAAATGCAATCTCATCTCTTCCAGAAGACAGTGAGTGGGTACAGGCTGACAGAGGTAATTTAGGTTGTTCCCATTATGATTTTCAACAGATGCTCCCCTTTGTAGTTTGCCACGAAGCCACACTGAAGCTGGTCTAACTGTTTATCTCCCCACTCCCAAGACTGCAGGCACAGCTGATGAGTTTGGCATCGTCCCTGGCATTTGAAAAGCAGGAGCTGCTCACCCTGAAACGCGCTGCCAAAAAACTAATCGGTTCTAATGCCGCTGCATGCCAGCCAAAACCAAAGACAGTACTTTATCTTCTGAGCTCCTGAGAAGTGGGGAGTAGGGAGAGGTGAACTTAGTCCTCAGATGAATTTCTCTATCATTTTGCTGTTTCTGAATAAGCACAAAATTAAGTCAGGCATAGAGCTATCGGGAGAGAATCATTCTCCTAAGCGTTAGGAGGCACCTGAGAAAAGGTCTTCATTCAGCTGAAGCACATTGGTGCTACTTCATCATCATAAACCTCAGGTACAGAAAATTTTCAACTTCAGATTAGAAACTGAGACTAATAGGAGGAAAATTTCAAGCAGAAAAAGAGAACAAAGAGTAGTACCAGCTAAAAAATTCAGGAAACATTTGCTACGTATAGTTTCCCTGCATTTTGTTACACAAAAAAATGTATAGAGTCATAAATCTCCATAATCTTCATACTTAAACTGTGGTCTATTTGCATTTCCTGTCACTTAATGTGAGGAAATACAGATGCCTTTCTGGAGAGTATGCCTGAAAATGGAGAGACAATCTCAAAGGTATCACTTTAAAATAATAGTCACATGGTTGGATTTTGACCAGAAGTTTTATTTTTTCATGGCACAGTAACATAAAAAGGAAAGTTTCCTTTTCCCAGTGTTTTTCACCAACTCTTCATTTTTAACAATAATTAGCTTCAGAAGCCAATTACTCACAAATTACACACAAACCCCAAACCTTTATTCCTGGAATTTAGCTATAGAGCTCCAGAAGTGAGGAAGAGATGTTCCTTCACCCCCTTCGCTTTGGTGCTATTTTGAAGATCCTTTTTGCTGACAGCAATTAATAATTTGTTGAGCTGAGTGGGAATGGATGAAAAAACGAAGTCATCTCCTTTTACCTGCAAAATGAGCAACAGTGAAGACAGGCTTCCATGACTCTGACCAATCTCCAAGTTATGTTGGCCTCCAGGACCTGACCAGGTGCCCTGATGAGCTGCAGCACCGGGAGGGGTGCTGGTGAGGTCCTCCAAGCCTCCCATTCTTGCCTGGGAGGCATCTGCAAGATTCGGGGTTTAGGCCTAGATAGGACCATGAAAAGGACTTTTCAAGGAACACTGGACCACATGGGGCCTCTGGCAGAAAAACTGGACCCAGTCCCCTGATCAAGTGATCTCCCTCTACCTATTTTGTGAAGTAAGGATCTGAGTACAGCCTTTCTCTGTGTGTAAGACTACCCCTCTGTAATGGCTAGGCACTTTGCCACCCTTAATTTATCCTCAGCAACATCCCTGTCGAGCAAAGAATTATTTTTCAAAAGCACAGGAAGGCTTCATGACCTACAGAAAATCATGTGGTAGATCAGGGAACTGAACCCAGGCATCAGAAAAAAAAAATCACACAGAGCAACAGTCTAGCCTCTGTCCCATTTTTCTCCCAGACTTCCCTCATCTTTTCTGTTTTGAATTGTTGCAGGAGTTAAGATGGGTATGCCTGATCACAGTGGACAAACCACAGTAACACAGTGGACAGAAAATCCCCTTAATCATCTGAGGAACAAAATCCACTCCCTTGAGAGCGTGATAGTTCACAGATAAAGCTATATTTTAAAGGGCATTTATCCAAAGAGTTTTATTTAAGTATTTTATTATTTCAAAGCCTTAGAGGAGATTAGGGTAAATTATGGGTTCAAGGATATTCAAGCAACCTGGAAAAGCAGAGGATGAAGACATACCCGGGAGACAAAACCACTTGAATAGCTTGTTGGTTAGCCAAACCTCACTGGAGAATTTGGGTTGTACATTTAAACAATTTCCACCAAGCTAGTGTAACTGAGGGATTTAAGAGCAGGAAGGACAAAAAGGCAAGTAACTGAGAGAAAAGATAGCATACAAGAGAGACTAGCAAATGTACTTATTAAAAAAAGACAGAAACTATTTGATGGACATTTGGAAAATACTCCATTGACATCTTTACTAGTGCAGCACAAGATGATACAAGTCCAAATGAGCATTGCTTGCTCAAATGTAGCCAAAGAAATCGATAAATATGTCAAAACTAACAGAAATGCTGAAATAAGCAAGGGCTATGGGATTTCTCATGGGATTTACTTTTTGTTTAAACAGAAACAAGCAGAGTCAGTGACATGGAAACTGGGATCATATTGATGCGCACCTTAGAGCTGCACTTTGCTGTGAAAATATTCCTTTTGATTAAAATAGGACAGTTTAGAGAGAAAGAGAAAGATAGTTCTAGATGGACCAGAAGGTAAATCACCCTGAATACTGTCTCATCTATTTCTAGCTTTAAATTCATTTAGCAAACAAATCTGTTATTTTAAAAACATGTGATTCACTGAAAGACAAGCTTAAAGCAGCATTTTTGTTGAATGCTGGTAGCAACTGAGATGAAGCCAACAATAGTTGACCAACCTGAGGTGGAATTATTTTGAACAACCAGCAAAAACTGGACAATTATGGTTAAACCCTATTAAAAAGCAAACCACTTTTAAGAGAGAGGTGTTCCTGCCCCTAATAACACAGAAACCAGCCTAGTCAAGTTTCAGAAAATTGTTTTCAACTACAAATTTGAGCTTATGCTACAGATTAACAGGCATGACTCCTCAACTGGAGTTGCTTTAAGTTATCTTCTGCTTTACATTTTAATATCATAAAAAAATTTTTACAGCCTCCAATTTATTTCAGCCTTTCCAAAACATTATACTTTACAACACTTAGTTTCCAAGGGGCCTACTATTCTATGCTAGGCACTGCTTTAAATTCTCATGTAGCATTTCTGAGAAGAAAGAACAATAATGGGACTACATTACAAAAAATCTTGATTATTAAGTTTACCTCAGTTAATAAAACCGAAGTCGCTATAAACTTCATGTACCCACTTGACAAATACAAGCATTCATAAAATATTATTTCCTCACATGTGTTTCAGGCATCATGGAATTCCAGTATTTTCCTTCACTGTCTCACACACCAAAGGCTCTTAATAGTGGTTGAAATGTGCCCCCCTGTAGCACCAGTGGTCCCAGTGATCTTTCACCCCTGTGTTACTGGAGTTTGGTAACACAAGAATTGTCAGAGTGTGAAGTAGTAGATATCTGAAACCTTGCTTACACTGGGGAAAACTGTTTCTACTCTGCTTTATCTTTCAGCTTTGTTCTTGTCACTGGTCCCAAATCTGGGCTGTGGACAGTCAGGACGCTTATTTCCTCAACCACAAGCGACATGATGCAGTCCATGAGAAAGTTTTTCCAGTACCTCAAGAGTAGGCATTTGGTGGTTTCTTTACTGTGCTATTAAACCATTTATCAAGATAACATGTCCATAAACTTGTTCACTGTTATGGCATAACACATATCTTTACCTAACACCATCCATTTTTATGCAGGGATTCAGTTTCATTCCCTCTGGTCTGTATCATGCCACGGCACCACCGCTAGGGCAGGAAAGGTCTTCAGATGAAACTGAGTCATATCCACATTTGTGGATTTCCAATGCACAAATCTGTGACCCCATTGTCTATGGTGCAGAGCAACTCCCTTTCCACCTAAGCAGATCACAGGCTATACTAGGAGAAAAATGGTGCATGGCTAGAGAGTCAACAACTGGATGCATCTACAAACTGACAGTGCAAGAAAGCAGAAGAGTCGAGACCAATGTTACAGTCTGGTCACGGGGAGCACAGAAATCTCTCTCCATTGGAGGAAAAGCTGACGACAGATGCACTTAGGCTGAGGCGTAAAGATTAGTTATTGAATCTGGCTCACAGCCCTTTAAACAGTAAGGGGAAATGCTTTGCTCTACTTTTCACAATAGAGTGCACAGCCGTGATTGTCTTTGGTCAGGGACCACTGTCTGATTAATCTGATCAAGACAGGGGAGTGCTCCCCAACTTTTTTTTTTTTTTTTTAATTTGGGCCAACTTAACTCTCAGAAAGTTAACTTGCAGTCCTGTAGAGACACCCTTGACACAAACAGGCTGCAGACAAAGCATAACTTGTAACAATGTTAAACCTGTTTTTACTTTGCCCTAATGTAAGTTTTCCTACTACAGCTGAAACTGCTTCTTTTCTGCCTGTGGAGGGAAACTCCATTCTCTTCTGTGAGATCAGGTTGGAATCTGTGCACTAGGAAAAAGAAAGACCGTCAAGTTCATGGATTTGGATTGTTCATCAGAGGTTTTCAACCTTTGTTCAATTTATAGACCCCTTCAATTTACCCTCCACTGACAGTACGTATTTAAACATAGTGACAACAGCTTTTTATTCTGTTACTTTCTCGGGACCCCTTATAAATGATACACAGATGTTCCCTTTGAAAAAAATGAAAGCTACTGCTTCAAAATCTAAAATGAAGTTCAAGCCTGCTTGCAAAACAGGAGAACACCACTTCATCTTGGGGGGGGCTGAGAGCCAAAAAGGCCAGAAAAACAAGTAGAAGAGAAAAGATGAGTGCTAGACATCACCGTTTTGCTTGGAAAAGCCTAGTGCAGGCTACAGCTTTGAAAGGCAATTTCTTTATCCTGCATCTGGTTACTGTAAGATGTTGAATAGAACGGTCTGACTTCCCTGCTGCTGGCATGGGAGGTCTGCGAACAAACTATAGAGCAGCACACTCTAAAGTGGCTCAGTGCTTAGGGTTTTGTGCTGTTGAAAAATGTGCTGATTTACAGTGATTTATGTAGCCATGCTGTTTCTGTCTGATAGCTGCCTGAAGGGCAGATGTGGAAATCTCCAAGCTAGAAGTATTTCGCTCCCTCCGGGCTCATCTACAATGGGAAAATGAGTTAGACAATAGTAATACATATGTGTGCGTGTATGAAAATACATATGTGTATATATATACACACACCATTGTGTATATATATCCACACATGCAGGCTATAATATGTAAAGTCATATTCCCATGTATATTTCAGATAAAGGCAATGATGTTTCAATATCAACATGTAACAGCCTACCTTAGAGAGCGCTCTAACCAGCTAGTCTGTCTCAGTTAATATGCTTCATCAAAACACCACTCATTTTTTTAATATTTATTTCATCACCCTTCTGCCAAGGAATGAAGCAGAAGGTACGTTTACAGAACAAACCCTACTCTCATCCCAATGCCATGGAAAAGCATTCAACCCTAGCACTGGAATGAATGGAAAACCTAAGTTCTCCTTATCCTTATTCTTGAGTTATTTAGGACAGTACCAGAAGATACCTTCAAAATGACAACTCTGTATAACTGCTGTACTTAACCTATCTTTAACAAATCAGTTCACCTTGCAGTCTCCCACTGAAGCAAAACAGTCCTTCATGACTGTTCAGGACAAGCTCAGAGCTGCCTACTTCAAACTGTGACTTCCTTCTTTGTCCAGACATACAGGACACCACCACTAAGGTTACGCTTGCATGGAAAAATTTACATAGAAAGCCAACACACACAGGACTAACCAGATACTATTCTGATGAGCTACAATGTGCCCATTCCTGCCAGTACAGTGGGCAAGGCCGTTGGCACTTACAACAAAGAACCTAATCAAAACATTTTTGTTTTTCTTCTCAATGGTAAAGGTTCTTGGTGTAAATCAGAATCTTTCCATTACATTCCACTACCAGACAAGTGAGCAGACTGCTGACTTCAATGAGGTTATCTCAGACATCTAAAAATGAACATGAAAGTTCATTTATCCCTGTTTACACAAAAAAATAGTATTCTAGCCACAATACTGCAGATCTCTCCAGGGCATCAAGCCGTGATCATTATTTTATAATGTGGAGCAAGTTGTATAGACTAGAGAAATCAGAAATTTGCACGTTTAGGATACGATGCATCTGACTTAGGATAAGATAGATCACATCCTAGAAGAGTCCCTTCCACTTTATGAACTGGAGAGCCTGATCAACTAGCTCCCCTGTAAATGGCTGAAGTCCTATGAGATTAAGCCAGCCCACAGTGTCAAAGAAAAACAAAGCGGAAGAAACATTCAAAGTCCCAGGTTCCAGACAACTAAAACAGAGGTGGGCTCTAGGTTTCAAAAAACAACTTTATCAAAGGTCTCCAGTAGGTGCCTGTGCATCTGCAGAGGGACACAGGAGGCAGAATGGTCTCTAGTGCCTGCTGAGACATTGTTTTATTGAAAACGATCCTGTTAAACCTCTGAACACAGACACCCACCCACCCTTTGCCTCATAATATTTCATTAAACTCTTTTGTGTGTAACTTATGACATCAGACCTCTTTTCATTTAAACTTTAGCAAGGATGGTTGAAACAATCAGTGAGAGCATGCAAGTTTACTGAGTGGGAAGGTGAGGTTTGGGTTTTTTGGGTTTTGTTGTTGTGGTAGTGATGAGGTTTGGGTGGGGTTTTTTAATCACTCTTGGGTCAGTACCCAAAGTCAGCTCCAAATTACCTATCAATTAGGACAGTGTTGTGCTTTACTCCCCCACTGCCCAGAGTGCTGTGGAGCTCTTGGAGACTCACTGCCAAAACTACAGTATCATCTTGCTACAACCAGCACAGAAAAGTGACTATTAAATAGGGTTGTGCTTTGACTAATATGCTTTGCTTTGGCATGTTATTTTAAATGTTTATTGCTTTAACAGGTATTTTTTTGAGTGAGCTCCACTTTGCTGTATTGATGGAGGGATGGTGGGGCTGAATGTCAGCACATCCATCACTTCTTTTTACTGCTGCTTGATACATGACTAAAAAAGGCAAAACATCTCAGTTGTGCAACCATGTAAACTAGGAAGGACTGAGCTGAAATTCAAGCAGGGTGACACATGTATTTTCCTGCTTTGTAGCAAGGATGGAAATCAAGTTATTACACATGCAATCCCAAGTTTCATCATTACCGTATCACAAAAAAGTTCCTCCCAACAGCTGACCAACTTAAAGAGATTTCGGGTATTCAGCATTTCTAGTCTACTATGGACGAATTACTCTGGGGCTGGGGAGGCAGGGAACCACAACCAATTTAGAGAAGGGCTGGGAGGCAGGGAGGTAAGGGACTCTTAAGGAGTTCAAAAGTGCCAGTTGAGCAGATTTTTCTTCTATTTATTATAGTTTTGATCAAAAATGAATTGAATTCCTTTGGTCTCTGGAGGTATAGGGCAAGTTACAGCAAAAGAACATTCTGTGCTGTTTTAGCATTCTTAGTCTACCAGGAAATCTGATGAAACATCAGAAGAACAAAGGGTCCACATAATTTCTTTTTCCCTCCATTTGGCTTTGTCGTGAAAAGAAACTTCAAGGCAGTGCAATCATACCTCTTGAAGGCTTATTCTCTTGAACAGCTTAATTCTAGGATCTGGTTCCACCCCTACTAAGGGAAATATATGGACTTCAATAGAAGCGGGTTTGCGCTCCTATTGAGTAGCACTCAGCCCTGGTGAACTACCCTTTCAGAAGGACCTTTCACTGATTCATTTGAATGCTCCTACAATATAGTCTTTGGAAGCACAAAGCAATCACTCCAAATGAGTCATGCCAGAAGCTGCAAAATCTAAGCATCAGAAACAATCTATGGCATTGGCCCCATGTAGCTAAAAATGAACCAATGGTCCTAATTTTGAAAACACAATAAATACCATCAGTAACACTAAAACACTCATTATCTGACTACGTTAACTCACTTCCAAGATTAGGAGTCCTTCATATTTCACAAAATAACTCATTTTTGCAAACTAAGTCTAGTGTAGTCACTATAGATGAAAACATCCCACACATTTAATACTGTAGATACTTAGAAAGTAATAAAACTGCACCACAACAAGGACAAGGAGACTGCAACTTTTTTTTGGTCCAAAAAAATAGTTTACCTGGCTTTTCAGGGGAAAAAAAAAATTTCCCTGTGATTTTTATTATAGCTATTTTGAAGTCCAGTTTAACATAAACAGCTAGTTTCTTCCATTGTGCAGCATCAAAAAAATTAAACGGTATCCAAACTTAGGGTATCAGTTTGCTGTATGTGTTGCCTGAAAATTGAACTGTAGATTGGGATGGAAAGCACGACAGTCTTAAGTACAGTGCTGAAAGCAGCACTGTGAAAAATGTGGTAAAGAAAAAAGACAACTCTTATCAAGAAGGTGGTGTCCTTTGTATGTATGTACAACTGCTAATCAGAGAGATCTCAGCCTTTGTATTTCTGCAGCAAATATAGAGTTTTTATTTCTGTGTCCAGTGGCATTACTTCTTTTGGTTTCAGAGTATTACCAGCAAAGAATAGGGGTTCAACAGAGTCAAAAAACACTTCCTGATAAATAGACTTTGGGTTACCAGAGACAAGACAATCTACCACTAATTTATACTGAAACTCAAACTGAAAGGGCTTCTAATCTGAAGGTGTTCTGTTTTGAATGTACTGTAATCCACTAGCTTCTAGATGTGCCATGTGTCCAGTGTTCTGCATTTTTCCCAAGTCACTGGTAACTTTATGCCCTTCATTCTTGTGGTATTGTTATTCATAATCTTTTCTTTGGCGGGTTGCTGTCATTTACAGTGTTTCTTCTCCGTTGCCAGAAGTCACACAGGGAGAAAATAAACAGAGAAACAGTGGGATGCATTGTCTATGTATTGAATTATCCTCTAGTTTACTTAAGCTTTTCATGAGTACTGACCCAACTTTCAGAATACAAGTGGGCTAGCACAACCGGCCTGTTAGCCAGTTTCCTCACACACAGCTAATCTGCCTGGTTGGTGTCTTTAATAACCACAGCTACAATTTAGGCAAACAGAAACATTTTACTTTTTAATCTTGTTCAAAAGCTGCTCACATGAAAAATATTTTGGCTTCTAAAATGTTGAAAAGTTATTTTAAAATGCAAATAAAATCTAAGCCAGATCAAGATTTCTATATTTGAGGGTTTTATTTTAGGATTAAAGAATACCAACACACACTCTTAAAGTGTCTGAGGTAGCTTAAAACAATAAAACCAAAAGCAATGACCTATAACTCAAAAGAAGAACCATTAGGTTGAATCTCTGTCACAATGGCCAGAAACCTCCTTATCCACTGGTACAGCACATAGGACATGCAAAGCCCTGAAAAGGAGCTTCTAGATGGTCTCAGTCACCTCCAAGGCAGCTACTACCACCCTCATTGTTCCCTGGAATCATGAATGGGACACCTCCTTCCCAGATCACCTGTGCTCTATTCCCACCACACACCCGAGCAGCCACCAGCTCTCCATACCAGTTCAGCGGCAATTACACTGGGGGGGGGTCAAAAAGACAACTTCATAAGAAGCTCTTACCTCAGTAAAAAGGAAATAATTTATTAAAGGCCTAGGGGGACCCTCTCAAAAGCTAAAGTGAAACAATACTGGATGTTGCATTGCAGACTTGTAGGGAATAATCTCCCTTTGTGGGGGGACAGAAAGGCTCAGCTAAACAGGATTTTTCTGTATCTGAGTTTCTGTGCAACTCTATTTAATGCCTATCATGATCAGCAGGCAACTGGCCACGCTCCATATGGCTGTTTGCCTTCTCTTCCTGGGGAAACAAAGAACACGGAGGGCATCTCAAATGACGAAGACACAGTATGAGACAATATCACAACAGAGCATTTCTTTTTATAATTTAAATCAAGTAAGCAACTGATTCACGCAGGACAGAAACCCGATAAGACATCAAAGGTCTAATCCCCAACCCATAAAGCTAACTTGCTGACAATAACTGAAGAGCTCTAACTCTTACATTTATCACTACCATCAGCTTCTTCAGAACAAAGTATTTTAGAAGGAAGGCAGGCAGCTGAGTCTGGGAGGCAGATTTTGCTCTTGTTAAACTGTTGATCTTAAAACAACATGTTGCTAGGTTTAAATACTATCATCTTTAAAAGCAGAAATCATGCTAAAAGCAAACAGTTAAGTAGTACACATTTGGAATATACAAGGGTTTAACAAGCCAGTCTAATGAGAAGAAAACACTTTCCATAGGGACACAAGAACCTGGCTGTGGTTTTCTCAAACCACTGGCAGTTCTACTTCCTCCCAACTTTGGGGTTTTATGGAACTCTTGTATGTTTGTCTGTGTGTTGGGCAAAAACATTTTTCCTTTAATTTAAACCATTGTTTTCTGAGGAAAAATGTCATTAGGAAGCCATTTATTTCTAATTATTACGAGGACTTTTGCAAAAGAAAAACCCTTGAATATGAAAAACAAAACTGTGTGTGTATCTAGAAGTGGGTTGGAGGGGTCAAAAAACCATGATCCAAACTAGGCAATTTACCAGAATAAAAAAAAGAATTTTTCCAAGTTCTCTGTCACATTTTAAGTGGCCCCTGCTTTCTTTGTAGCAGAACATATTTTCCTTGCTGTTCTTTGCCTTCTACACACCAGTTGGCCAGCAGCTTTTAAATCTGCCCTAAAAGATTACCCAGCAATACCAGAAAATGTAAAAGAATCATCATACTAGCAGTACAACCAATTAGTCCCTTTCCACTGTGGACCCTTATGCGTGAGATTTCTTGATAGCAAAAGGAATTGTTAGGGATGAGAAACCTGAGGGAGAAGAATTTGTAGAGTTTCCATTTGATTTCAGTGAGCAAAGACCCCACCATTGCAGGTGCTGCAACAAAAAAAATCCCCAAACAAGCTGTAACAACAGTCACACATACCATATTGAGGATGAAGAATCAACAATCAAAGAGACTACTGCACTCCAGAAGTAAAAAAACTATGCTGTTCCTAAACACAGTGCAGCTGAGAACCTATAGAAGACGACTGGGATCAGAAGATCAGTTGATTGGGATCCTTTGATAAAAATCACCTATATCACAGGTTTTTTTTTTGTTTTTTTTTTAAATGGGATGCATTCAGAACCAATTCTTACAACACTTAAGGAAGCCTAGACGCTCCATATTAGTGATGAGAAAACTCTTCCAAGTACTGTGAAAACACAACAGATTTTAAAAAAAAGAGCTCTAAAGAACAGGTATTTCATTTTAATCAGACTTTCTTGCATCCCCCAAAGTGGAAGAATTAAGGCCCAGCAAGTTCCAGCTCTTACCAAGAACTTATCTAAACATCATGTTTCTACAACCCAAGAGTGAAGATTTCTGGAGTCCAAAGTCTCTGACGCAATATCTTATATTCGTGGCTTCTAGTCATACTAGAAAAATCACAGAATCTTATCCTCTCAGATTATTTTATTTGGAAGCATATAGTTACTGCATGTTACAGATATTGTTTATATGCAGTGGAACTGACCAACAAAATAGGGACGGGGTGGCACCTATGAAATATTTTCCTATTTCACTGAGGAAAATGGCACTCTGGTACAGTTTTGCACAGATTATAGCATTTGGAAGAATATTTAACTGAGGCCACCCCCTTCTAACAGACACACCCATCCCACCAATTCTACCTCATCTTCCTCCCCTATGTACAAGATGCTGTCTTTCTTCATATTTTGTCTTTTGGTGCTTGTAAGCTCAAGCAGAGCAACCGTAGCCACAGCTTTGTTTCTCTGTTGTGTGTAGTGGCCTGGAAAGCCAGCAGTGAGATGGCTAATTTTGATCAAATTTCATTGGCATGGGAGGAAGAAAAGAAATAGTGAAGCCATTTTTAAAAAAGCTTAATCTTTGCTCCCTGCCCTCTGCCTCACAGAAAGGAAGAAGAATAGATGCCACAACAGATGCTGAGGCATTCTCACCTGCCCTTGCACTGTTGCCTGAGGAAAAGGAGCAGTTAGGTGACCGGCCTAAGGGCAATTGCTCATTCACCTCCCTTCCCTGGAGGGAGAGCTTGGGTAACAGGCACAAACTTGAACACAGGAAGTTCCATCTAAACATGAGGAGGAACTTCTTTACTTTGAGGGTGGCAGAGCACTGGAACAGGCTGCCCAGAGAGGTAGTGGAGTTTCTGACTCTGGAGACATTCAAAACCCGCCTGGATGCCGTCCTGTGCAACCTGCTCTAGGTGACCCTGCTCTGGCAGGGGGGTTGGACTAGATGATCACCAGAGGTCCCTTCCAACCCCGGTGATTCTGTAACTATAAACTGTTCACCACAGGCTACTGATGGTCTCTGTGGACAGTGCTTGACCACATTAAAAAGCAATCTGGATAAATATGATCAATGTCAATCAAAACATATTCAGCCATGAGTATCACTTGGACTAGATGAACAAGAGGATTTTTCAGGCTCCTTGGCAAATGTAACTCACTGTTTAACTGTTCCGAAAACAAAAGAGCAAAGGTTTTATGTGAATTCAGTGTGCCCATATTTACTACTGCAGAGGCCGCCTTCTAGTTAAGATGCAGGCCCAGGGACCTAAAAAATTTGTCGCCCATCAGATTTACCACAGATTGCCTTTGATACCTGGACTAAGTTAGTCTTCTGTCATTGTATAGTCTGCCACTTGAGCTTTTGGATGTCATCCACTAGGCTGATATCCCTAGCCACCTCTTACAGCACCTGAGGGCCAGGACTTCCTGGTTTATTAAAGTTCCCCGGGGTCCATCACTACTGCAATCTACACCACAGCTCCAGCCACAATGTATTCCCAGCAGCATCATCAGCTGACTCTGACACATTTGCCGTAGGTTTGCTGTCACTGGCTCAGACTCCCAGGTAGGGAAGCACGTTCAGCTGCAAAGATGCCCGATAAAGAGGTGCCAAAGTACCACAGACTGCTGATGCAAATGACTTCAATTACTTTGTGGCATTTTCCTATTATCAAGACAGTCCATAGAAAACAGCCACAACTTTAAATACTTCTGGATTCACGCATTTCGGAAAGTTAAAAAAAAAAAAAAAAATCTAAGTCCTCTGCAGGTGATACTTAAGTGTACATTCTCCTCACAACTTGCCTCTAAGGAAGAGAAATTCCACTAGCACCAGTTTACAGCCAGTGAATTTAGTCAGAGATGTGGTGACTTGTCCAAAGTCACAGAGGAAGTCTGTGGCAATGCTGGGAATTAAACCCAAGACTCCAGAAACTCATTCCTGTTTTTTAACCACATGCGTCATCCTTCCAAACGTTCTTTCCTACAAAAAGAAGTAGTCATGGCTGAAAAAGGCCCAGCTCATTAACGAAGTAAGGACACAACAAGACAAACTGTATGAATCCTTCAAAACTGGCATGTGGGTTTTCTCATTAAAAACATTTGAGGATGTTTTGTAAACTAAATTATGACCTTCTTTGTTTCCATTAAAAAAATCTTTGCTGAAGGTCATTTTTAATGGGATCTAGGATGATGCTCCAAGGGAAAAGCATGGGCTGAGCTCTTTTGGCTCTGCACGCCATTAATTCTCTCAAGTTTTGAAAAACAGTGTCGTACTGATTGGGTTTTTTTAGCTCTTTCAGAGTAAGTCCTGAATTCAAGGTCTCTCACAGTTCTCCACTTTAGAGCCTAGAGTAATAGAGGAGTACCTGCAGTGTTCCTTCCTTAAAAGAACTAGATGTACCTAAAAATCAAAGCAATATTTGGAGTCAGGACTCCGCTATTTCTACCTACAATGAACTGACTAAATCACAGACAAGCCATTTTATCTCTCTGTGCTTCTTTAGTCCTCACCCAAAAAAATCAGACTATTATTACTTGTCTTTGTAAAGCATTTCATAAACCATGAATGAAAAATGCAATATAAGAGCAAAACATTAAGTACGTGCCAAAGCCACAAGATCAGGCTCTGAATGAGGCCACAGACTTGACTTTCACTTTAGTTCTCTTGGGCTTATTTATTGCTGAGCATGGATTATTTGGATTTTCTATGACAGCTTAGCACAATGTTTTATTTGGTTATGGGGTTTTTAGCTTTAGGAACACCTTAGTTTCCAGATACCACTTTGATGTAGCTGTCAGACACGTAGAAATGATGACAGCATTGTTAACATAGCCATCAAAACACAAAACAGAAATACATTAATGTTTCTAAAGCAAACTGATACTGTTAAGGCAGATGTGTATTTTTCAAGGTTTTTCTCGACATTGCTCCTTACCACTAATTTGTCTAAAGGCTATACCATAGTGCTTCTCAACAGCAATATTTCAACCAAATTACAAGTTTACCTGAGAAAACCAGAAAATACACCAACCAAGGATATGTTCCTTAGCATGGCTTCCATACCCAAATACTTAATCTTTTCTTCTCCCAGTTGGAAAAGCAGAGAGGATTACCATGACGAGGAGCTGATATCATGATTTATCTGCTACATACCATACTTTTAATATCATAACATCTATCAGATAATCAAAATAAATGACAGTGGAAAGTCTTGAACAGAGAGTATGCAAGATGTATGTCTGTTAGCTGCTCTAAGAGGAATGAAGTTGTAAATTGGCTAAATGCTTTGCCCTCTTTGCACTAGAAGTTTTATTAAGGAAACTGGACTCTGCTTGAAGTTGAGAATGTTTTGTTTCTGTAAAACACTGTTGAACCACAAGAGAATTCAAGCTAACTAAATATGGAGCAAGAGATGTTTTTGTATAACAGCCCAAAATATTCTGTTACTGATTCATTGGTAACTTATGACTGGTTTGGATATAATCTTAACCAACCATCATTGGTTTTGGGAGGTGAAATGACATGAGTCAACTGAAATTAATATGATAAAGAACAGCTCGCTGTTACTGCTTAAGTAAGTTGCTCCAGTCAAAGCTTTGCTCCTTGCAACAGCGTTCCAGTCCTAACCTTTGAGACAAGGCAAATACAAAGAAGCAGAGCAAGCTCCGTTTATCACACAACTCCTTTTTCCCTAGCTCAAAAGCATAACAGCCTTGTACAGATAGAAATGAAACATATAGTGTTTTCATGTGCACAGAACACCCAAAGAAACAACAGACAAACGCAGTATTTTTTCATATGGTAGCTGTATTGCATACACAACTTCATAAAGTGTTGCTGCCCATTACTAAACATTCTTCTTTCTTCTTCCCATTTCTAAGCCTAAAAATCTTGACAATCAAGAGATGCTCCAAGCTCCTACAGCAAGGCTGACATAACCCACACAAGAATCCATTTAAGACCTTGTTCCCAAAAAATATTAAAATTTGAACTCTGGAAGTGGCAGAGAACTATTTAAAATAGAAAAAAAGGCTATGAATAAATTTAACCAGTGAATGTTAAGACTGTATCTAACAACCCCTGCAGAAGTAGTACAGACAAGTGTGAGGTTTTAAGTTGAATATTGAACTCTAGATAAAGGAGCAAGTGACCTGGTGCTGCTAATAGAAAGGAGATGGATTCCAGAAGTTATACAAAATTCCAGTAGAGAGAGCAAGTCCAGGGCAAACATGATTCTCGGCAATGAACAGTCTTCTAATTTAAATCTTTAAGCCCTAACTTGGATTGCCTTAGTCGTCAGCATGAGAGAATATACACCTTTACCTAACCACTGTAAAAGTGCCTAGCTTTAAAGTTTAGGGTTTGTATGAGTTTCCCCAGTCACTCTGCAGGTTGCCTTTTACCTTTGAGTTTTCCCCAGTTCTGTTCTCCTTTTGTTTATGTGTAATATGCAAGCTGAACACTTTTTAAATAAAATTGTGTTCTGGCACAGCATAAACAGGTTATCAGTTTGAATATGATCCACCTCTGATGAATCATCTATGATTTATCATGGATACCATAAAAAACTAGAGCCAAAACAGACTTGCTTGTTCTATGATATCTGTTTAAGCTGCTCTTAAGAGATTGAAAGAACAACTGACAACTGTTGCAAAATTTGCCTATGTTCTCAAAAGGCTTTAACTATTCATGTATTTTATGTATACAAAAAAGAAGACCCCTGCTGTTCCTTAAAGGATTCACACTGTCTGCAAGCTTTGAAATACTGCTGTTCTCAAGGGGAGGCAGTCTATGATTGCTCATCCTTGCCTGCCTCAAAGTTACAAACTTGAATGGCAACTTAAAAGAAGGTGTCAGGATTTCTATGTTCCTTAGCCAAGACCTAATACTTTGCTGAAGAGTTGTAGATCTCATCTTCTTGCGTTCTATTTTATTATTAGCCCAGAGCTATCTGAAGTACCAGTTTCTTCTATCTGATAGAGTATGCAATGTAACATTTCATGGACCTCATTGTTTTGTCTCTTGCTCCCTTAGTGGATTATATTTTCACGCTAAGTATTACTGAACTGGTAACTGCACAGATCTTACCCTTGATTCACCCTGGTTTATATTGTTCTTGGCTAGAAGAGGCAAGAATGAACAACCCCCAATGAGAAGTCTGACCATCTTCCTTCAGGGGAATTGCAGCTGTGCAGAGACCACATATCATCTTTGGAAAATAATAATCTGCAAGACGGTTTCTCCTTACTGGCATAATATGGTGCATGTCAGACCACTTTCACTATGACATATAAGTCAAGCCCCCTCCTTTGATGAAACAGAAAAACAGCAACTGCATCCAAATAAAGACACAAGTAAAGGAATAGTAATTTATTTTCATCCAGTGTGAATCTGAAAACACACAAGGATTAGATTCAGCAAGCCTGGAAAACTACACAGGAACTCAACAAAAGGATTTTGCAGCAATGCTTCTAGGAGTTCCTGCTTCTGGCCAGGACAAGAAATACCACAAGAACAGCCACAGTTTAATCCAGAACTGGATATGCATGCAAGAATAATGAAGATGGAGGGAGAGGGAATGACAGACACAAAAACAGAGGACTTCTGCAAGCTCTGTCCAATCTAAAGAAAAGCTTGGGTTTCTTTACAGCTCAAGTTCAGTTGAAACCTTTATGTAATTCAATAGGGAAAGCTGATCCAGCTCTAACATTCTCTTTACCTCAAATACTTGTATAACGTTGGTTCCTAATTGCTGATGAGTGATAGCCTTAAAGATGAGGCAAACGGCACAATGACAACCTCTGCCCTGAGAGGGTACAGCAGGATGTGGCTATAGAGAGAAGGCATTGATGGTAGCAGAACCTGTAAGAAACCAGTGAGGTGGGGGGAAGACAGCAAGGAGGATACAGCAATGGCACTGAGGCCTACCTTAAAAGACAGGTCTCAAATGGCCATTGTAGAGAGCTGCCATTCCACATCCTTTACATTTTGTATCTGCTAGCATACCTGCATGATATTCATGCACATGCAAAGACTTGCAGACAGATTTTTCCCAAAGCTGATTCAAAGAATACACGCCATTTCTATACTATTGGCACACGGAGACATCATATGGAAAGCACAGACCTTTCCTCGTATCTTCTGCTGGCACCAGTTGCTCTGACTTTAGCAAAGTTACTCCTGATTTACATCCGTGTAAAAATAAGTCCAATGTGTTCAAGGAAATACTCTGCACAGCTGGGACAGTTTAGACACATGAAATAGATGTTTGTAACACCATGTGATTAAAGAAAAACCCAAACCACAGAGTTTAGATCTGAATCCAAATCCTCCTCAAGCTTGATGTGTTTTAGATCCAAGATTTTGATTCAGACCCTTTTCTATATAAATTGTAGCAATTCACGATTTGCTGTGATTTTAACTTATATATCATACTGAATAGATCAGCACCTACTTTGGATTTTACAGGCTTTGTGGTAACTGGTAAATTAAATTGTGGAACATGAACAGTAATGAGTACTGGTCTGGAACAAAAGAGAACATGGAAAATGAACATATTAACAGGCAAATGCCAACTTGATGTTCCATTGAAATTATAATTTCCATTGTCCATGACTCAGATGTGAACATTAATTTGCTATATCAGCAAATACACGATAATCGGAATAACTCATTCCAGAGTTAAGCAGTAGGGACACCTATGAGAGAACCCAACAATTTCCAGCATGAAAAGAATTGCTATGTCTCCAAAACCAGTTTCTGCTTAAAGTTAGAACTCTATTTCTATTTCAACCTCAGCTGCTTCCTTGCTCAAATATTGGTGGGAGGGACTGAACTCTGTTAATGTCGTTAACAGCAGCAATCTCCTTTCCTTCCATAGGACAAGTCATTGATTAGAAAGCAGAACTTACCTATTCTGAAAACATTTGAAATGCAAACAAACTTTTCAGAAAGCATTAAACAAGCAAAACACCTTTCTCATTCAAGGAGTCTGCCTTAACTTCCAGCAAAGGCAAAGATCCAATAACTTGAAGCTGAAGTTAGAAAAATTCAAAACACAAGTAAGATGCAGCTTTTAAAAAGAAAGGTAGTTTATCAGACAGATTTACATACTCATTAGTATGAATGAGAACAGGAGTGACCCACCTATGAATATGTACATACTTAATACCTCCTTCCCTAATAGCCTAATATTTTTCTGAATTTGAAAGTGTGCATTTTTTAAAATGTATATACTGAAACTGGTTGTAAAAGTAGTAATTAACTCAGTAATAAAATGAACTCCTCTTCCTTCTCTTGAGAATCAGTCCCCAAACCAAAATATGTCAACTATGCAGTTAGTTGTGGGAAAGAGGTTTCTTTCCTAGTCTAGGCCGGGAATCCCAAGTCTGAGAAAGTGCTTTCCAATTAAGTTAAAGGTCTACTGATTGCAGCCACAGATGTCTTCTCTCAGAGGTGGTATATGCCACCAACCAAGCTGACAATTCAGAAATATTGGGGATATGCAGAGTAAGCCTTCATTTCCCCTTTCACCCTGAGCTATGACAATCCAGTCATTTGAAGAGTTTTCAAAGTACATAGTAGTCAGCTTCAGATCCTCTTCTTCGGCAAGCAGTACTGAAGAACAAAAATGCAAAATTCAAGCCCTGTGCTGGATGTTAGTACTTACAGTTACCAGATGCCACCCTTTTTCTCAATGCAACATTTTCACAACTCATCAGTATTTCACCTTTTCCCAATGTAAGAATATCCTGCCCACTTGCTCCCACCCAGCCGCTCACACCATTTCCATAGACTTCCCTGGGGTAGCAAAAGGAACAAGTGTCTGGGGATAGGCCAGCAACCTCTGATCTCAGATCCCGAACCTCATGCCAGCCAGAAAATCAGCATCACTTACAAGAACACGAACTGATTTTGCTAGCCACAGCTGCATGATCTTATATGACAAAACTATGTATTTTAATCAAAACCGAGTAGTGCTATGCCTCTTACTGTCACCTGAGCACTAAACATGAAGAGGGTGAAGAGAAATACGGTTTCTTGAGTCTCCACATCAACAGTGACACCATTCATTAGAAGAAAACTACCTAAGCTGTACTTGTTTCCAAACATCCATAAATTAACTCTAATGCCTCAGAGTGATCCACACTACAAGACCTGTCACATCCAGATGTTTTTGTTTGCTTTTGTAGTAGCAAACTCAATGCTTTCACAAGTTGGGAAGGCTGTTTTGATGCTTTCATTTAAATAGGGGATTTTGATACATCAGTCTGTTTATGCATATATCTGCATACTTATCTACCCCTTCAGAATTAGGTTACATGTGGAATCAGAAGTTTGTTGGTGGAGTTTGAGTTTTGTGGGTTTTTTTTTTTTTTTTCTTCTTCTTTTTATACAAACCACATGCCCTGCTCCAGTCACCTTTTTGAGTACCTCACCAAAACACTCTGAGCCTGGAAAGATTTGGGGATTGAACTATTTCAGTTAAAGGGTACCTGAGTCAAGGTCACATTGCCAAGGAAGGGCATGGGAAATTTGCTTTACTACTGCTTATACTGTGATTTCTATATTAAATAGAAGAAAAGCATACAAAGTCAGATTTATAGAAAAAAATAGATTATTTCAGTGACTTGGGTACGCTGTTGTTCAGTTCCAGTAAAGAACACATTGTTTACTATTGGACCAGGGAGGGAAGGTACTGTTTTACCCACCAAGTGCATTCAGTAAACTGAATTATCAGTATCGTTCTTCAAACGGGTATTTAGAAAGTAGGAAGCAACTTTGTTTCCATTAGGCAGGAGCAGAAAGATTCACCTATATTTGATTCATAGCTGCAAGTAACACTTAGAGCTTGATTAAAAATTTCAAGTCAATACTGAAATAAGTGGGAAAATACCAACAGTTTCCAAGAAGATCAGGCGATCCTTTGTCAGTCCAGCTGTATCTTAAGAGAATACACACAGATAAAGTACAGGCTTCTGGAAGTAGTTGATTTTGATTTTTCTGACCTCTGGCTGCTTGGGATTTTCTTTCTACATTTAACGGTGATAAGCATTCATTATGAAAATCCAAGTATGTCTACAATGATTCTTCACTCTGGCACAGGCAAGACACCCTTAACTGCTTTTGTGTGAATAAAGCTGCAGCAATGAATTCACACGCTAACAGTAACTAGCTGAACAAAAATTTCTATGCTCTTTTATCATGGCTTAGAGGATCAGGGAACTGGAGTTCCGGCTATGTCTGTGACCGATGGACACACAACAATTTTTCAAAAATTGTCAGTGTGCCATCTGCAAAAACACAACTGTGAAGTGGAATAGTCCATCTGTGTTACTCTGCATGGAAAAAGAGTTTTATACACTGCAGCTACCCCTTAGACTGAGAATGCCCACCTCTATCTAAATGTCAATGATCTTTTGCTATTTGATATTAAGAAGGTAGCTTGTCCAAGTGAAAGAACTTAATATACTTGGAAACTATTTTTCCAAATAAATGATTAATTTCAGTTTTTCTTTTAAATCTGGTTTTTGAACTCTGTACCAAGCCATTGTTAACTACATCATCATATGCAGCTATTGCTTTTTCCTGCAAGTTACCTAATTCAGATCAGCAGTACTTAAAATGCTCAAGTTCAGAGGGTTATTTTCCTCTAGGAACCTGACAACCTTCCCTACACTGTACTATTGCCTTAATGGAAATGTAACTACCTATCAGATACAGTTAGAGATTTGCAGCTTGTGTTTTAAACTCATTTGGCTCCCTCAAGTGTATATCATTAGCTAGATTGATCAGTATGTTCACGGGACACATTAATTTGGATTAAAAAAGACAAATAAACATCCTTTTCCAGGCACTGGTAACTCAAGGACATTTCTTTCCAAGATCAGGAGTTGAAAGTCTCCAGGCCCAACCACTGGCTACTTGTTATATTTAATAGGGAAAAGCATTAGCAACACACACTGCACCTGCAGAAAACCAGACCTGAACACAATGAATTATACGTCATTTCACTTCAGGATTTAAATCTTCTCTGAACTGTAGATTCAGCACAGAAAGGCATCCCCATCTACTTTTGGTCGCTCTTCTAATAACTGATAATAAAATCCTCTTTGCCTTTATTTTGCAATTTGTTATTTCCAAGAACCAGGTACCACCTGGGATTTTTATGAACTGTAAGCCTACCCAGGGAAGCTGTAAATTACTTAACTATATTACAGCATTTCAGTTGGTGTGTTTTAGTCCAGGTAATAGAATTTGTGCTGAAAATGCTCAGCTTCAGGAATTTTCCTAGCAGTCTAAGAGACCAAGAAACAATTTACTACTTCACCCTGTGCTCTAGCCTTTTTAGATTCTATTAATAGAAAAGCTCCATGGTCACAACCTTAGCATTTTCCTGAGTTAGTGAACTCGATCCAGTTTACAGGAGTCAGTAAAGTGATGCTAACAATAGTGCCTTTCTTCTCAAATAGGTAAGATCTTCATGCTTTTAGGAGCCGGTTGGATGTGGATCTCCTCTGTTATTAACAGACAAGAAAACTGAAGAGGCTGATGAACTTTTGCAAGGACCCATTTGTAATCCAACCTTCAGTAGGGTTTATTCTCCCAATCCTAAAATGAGCACAGACCAGAAAGTGTTATCTGTCTTTTCCTTTCAGGAAAGATACATGCTTCATCCACAGACACCTTAGAATATTGTACATTTTTTTCCTATGGTGGAAGTCCTTATTCAATATAGGATCTTCTAGGGTGTTTCAATCATTTTAATTTCATCCTTGTAGCTGAACAGCTTGACTACTAGCTGAATAATATGGGCACATCAAGAATCACTGAGGAATGCTGCCTATCATCACTGAACACAGCAGCATCTCACAGAAGACAAAATAAATAGCAGATGTCACTAAGCTATCACTGTGATCCCATCTGTAAATACTACAGGTCAAACTCTTCCAAGTTGCAGCTGTGCAGCCACTTCCATTTGAATAAAGATTCACTGCTGTAACAGGGGATAGTTTTCCTCATGCTACCTAATGTACATATACAATAGCTTTTATCACAGCAGTAAAATAAAAGGTGGAGGGCTTGAAGGGTGTAGGGGGGCTGGCATTCAGCAGAATTCCCCACAGTTCCCTTCTGGGAGATGTGCTGCAAATTCACTAATACAGGATGCCCCAGTGTTCAACAAGGACTACATAACCTAAATACAGAGCAGTAGCTTAAGCTAAGAATATTGGCACTGTGTCCACAGCAATTTTGGGTGAACTCACAGAAACATACACAGGGGATATCACGGCTTGAGCTGTAACTCTTCCTTTTTCCATTGTTTCTGTTATGTGGTTTAGGAAACATCTTTTCAGCATTCTTCACATCCCCCCCTTCCCACCATCCCCAGAAAGGGGGGTGTGTGGGGTGTGTGTGTGACATTTAGTCCTCCAACCATGAAGTTGTGGAATGAATCCCACACAGCATTAGTGCGGGAAAATTCCATCTTCTGAGAGCAACCACGAAGCTCTGAGCACCAAGCTTATGTTATGGCATGCAAGCTGGCATCAAGTTCATCCTAAAGTTCAGTTCCATGGTCTTTTTCACCTGACCATCATATAGGATTTTCCTGGTGGTTGCTCAAATTGAGTGACGCAATTACCTGTCTAATAAATCCTCTCCTCCATCCCGTTGTTCCTGCTGAGGGAGGCCTACATGGGCAGTAGAGCTTTATCCTCAGATTATCTAAACCAAAAAGGCGAGGTTGAAGAATTTCAATTTCCTCTGGACAAAGAGGTGGAGAAATTCTCAGTTGTTCTGCCAGATAGCCACAGGCTTCTGCTGCCTCTAGGCCAAACCAGCTTGACAGAAGAACTTAGTTTGGAAGTCCCTGAGAGGACGGGATGTTTCTCAGCTCTTCTTTCCAACTAATTCACGTCTCTTCCACGTCCTACAAGCAGGATTTCAACAGCTGCCTCCACCAGGTTAAACTAGACCAACCAACACAGCTGACCAGCATCCTTGACACTGCTGCTGCCGCACAGGGGTAAACAGACCACCTCACAACAGCACTTCCAGGAGTTTCACAGGACTTCACGACCTCACACTTGAGAAAGTCCTGACACTGACACAGAGATCTTTGCCCTGAAGACATTAGATGTGAACAGGACAGGGTATGGAGGTGGCTGCAATGGTTCTGCGGAGGGAGCTGCCCCATTCTGAAACCTCACTGCATGGGAGGCCTTCCCTTTAGGTAACACAAAGCAAGAAGGGCTCAGGCTGTAGCCACATCCTCAATAGCTACTCAGTGCTTGTACAGTAGTGGCAGCAAAGAAGGGACTGAGACCACCAAAAATGACATTCTTTTTGGGGACACTGATACACAGTAGAGGGCCTGAAAGACACTCGATGACATTATGAGAAGAAAGAGTTTAATTCCCAGACAGAATATCAATCTGTATTTTCAAGCCTCTTGCAGCATAGAAATATTACACTTTTGACCCTCCCAATTCCCTCCCTGTTGCCACCTTGAGCTGATGGGTTAAACTGTTTGCTGAATTACACTTTGCTAGTGCTGTACAACAGATCATAGACAGCACCTACAGAAGGCATATAAGGCACAGGAGGAACAGGAGACTACTCTTATTCAGAGCTGCAGTACCCAGGTTGCTTCCAGCTCTGGAGAGCAGAGGGAGGGCACATGCTCCTTTCCTATTAAGCAAAAAATTAATTTCAAGTCACCATGAGAAGAACTACCACCTTAAGAACAGCCCTCATTAAGTATGGTCTCTCTACTAGATTTTGCTTCTAGCCTGAACACTTAGTTCAAATCAGAACATATCAAGTATTGCTTTGATTATTTAACAAGTACCACTCACTGATGTTGGCACCAAAAGCAGCTGCTCCCTTAGCAGAGATAAGCTGCCAGTCACAGAGAAACAACCCATTGAAAGCCTACCTGAGAAATCCCAGTCTGTTCTGTCATCAGCAGCACCGTGCAAAACAGCAACTGAGAGCCAATACCCCATGCAGCATTTAGCCAAACATGCATTGATAGACTAGCCCCTTCCCTACACCTCAGCTCTACCAACAGCTCACCCAGACCCCTCCCAGGCCACTATATCAGACTCCCTGGTACCACCAGCTATAAAAAGGCCAGGGAGGAGACTAGCTAGTTGCACAGCTGCAGCAGATCTCCATGAAATGGAACTAGTGCAAATGGGAAATAGGTTTTATGCCTCCCTTCCCCGGTTAAATCCACATCATCAACCCATTTGATATGCTACCCAAAAGGATGTGTCAATAAAAAGGTATAGCTCTAACTACGTTATGTTAAAAAACAAAGCTATTGCAATGAGATGACAAAATCTGCACTACTTAAAGGGAATCTCAGCAAGGAACTGGATGGATCACTCAAGGTTAATACATTTATTGTGAAGGCAGATGGGACTTACTGATGCAATTTTGTCCTCTCGTATACTATTACCAAGTAGTTCCTGTATAAAACCTTTAATCATTTCAGGAGCGAAGTCTAACCATGGCTAATGCCATGATAACAATGGCTCCTGTATAAAATCTTTAACCATTTCAGGAGCTAATGTCTATCCATGGCTAATGCCATGATAACAGTTCACTGAGCTACGTGGTCTCCTACAACTCAGGGGTGTTTGCACAATACTCAGCTGTGCAGCACAGAAATAGTCACAAAGCATAATGCCTATCCCCAAGAAAGACATCAAAGGAAGTCAAACAAGCCTTCTGCATCAAAAAAATTGTTAGCAATGAAAATTTCCAAGACAACTGCAAGATTTCTTTCTATCATTTTATTCATTCAAGTTGATCAAAGACATTAACTATGAAGGGAAAATCTTCTACAAATCCTGAAACTGAGTTTGACTTAGTGTCCACACTTATGGCCAGATATGACGGTAACAAAATTTACTTCGCAAATGCTTTCAGTGTAAAAGTTTCTCCTAAAGTCCAGAAAAAATCCTGATGTGGTGAAGTCAGAATGCCAAAGTAAAAATACCATTTCTGTTAGAGCAAGCAATGAGAAATGGATACTTGTTTCTTTTTTCTCTTTCCAGCAAGGAGGAAGTGTCCTTCAGAGTTTTCTTGTTGTCTCAGAAAAGCTGATGCTGGCAAGCACCTTTTGTTTCATAACTGCAAATAGAAGGCATGAAATTTGATCTTTCATCAACACGAGATCAGTTCTTGTGGTCCTACAGCTATTTCTGACCAGACCTTGCAAGATAATAGAAACTGATTTAACTACAGCATTTCTGGGCTGAACATTTGAAGGCAGGTCACATGTCTGTTAGCTACCTGCAACTTGCTTATTCTGTTCAGTCTTCTGAGGTTTTAAAACATTGAAAAATGTATCTGATGATTACAAGCGTAGTGATCCATGGCATCCCTGCACTGCCTGGTGGAGAACTGTACTGCCACATTAGGTGGGTATGTTTACTCAATGTTGCATGGCTCTGAAAACCATAGCAGCTTGGGCACTGTGCCATGATAACACAGTTACGCTGAACTATGTGGTCCTCTACAACTCAGGAGCGTTTGCACAAGACTCAACTGGGCAGCTCAGAAACAGTCACAAAGTCCTGCTTCCTTCAGCTGTATACACGAGCATGCACACAGACAGACGCGGACACGTCCCCTCTGCAGCTTCTGTCTCTGGCAGCCTACCCACGCTTTCACAAGGTTTACTTGCACTTTTCAGTTTATATGGTGCGGAAAGCTGGGAAAGCAACATGGAAAGCAATTCATTCATTTCCTGTTATAGCTTGCTCCAGCGCACACCCCAGGATATTGTGGATGGGGGAACTTTATCTGCATGCTGGCTGTCATGTCAGATACGACAACATGAGTGGTCAACAGTATAGTAACTGCTGTCTTGCAAAAATACTCAATATTATGTGGGAACCTACAAAGACTAGAGCTCCCTAGACATACTGGGTGATAAGCTGTAAGGCTGCTGGATGCACTGCAGTCTGTCTGGGACAGTCCTCTATGCAGATGGTTGCATTTTTCTACAGTTTCCTACATCACAGGGATTCATTTCCCCAGGTTCTCCCTTCAGTCTGTTTTCATGACTTAGAGGATGATGGGATCCTTAGGTTTGGTATTGTGCTTGTCTTCTTGTTTGTGATTCTCCTTCTCCAAGGGAAAAGTCTTCACTCATGAATAACAAAGCAACTTCAGCATAACATATGTGATTAAATCAGAGGTTTATTTTCTCTGTTGCCTGTGTATTTCATAGCAATTTAAAGCTATAAAATCTGTATTATACAAAGTACAATGCTACACAATGCTGACTAGAATGCAGAGGTGGTTTACCGGGCTTCTTACACGGCCACTAACCAACGCTTTCTGTCCCGCAAAACTGGAAACAACAGCTTGGCCTCTGCTTGCCTTAAGTTGGTTTCTGCCACCTTTTCCATATCGAAAAACTGGTTGCTAGGATTTTTCATTGGAAGAATTACTTCGCAGATTAGATAGCTATTTTTTAGGATGCCTTCTGGATTGTCACACTTAAACATGACGTTGGATCTCTGTGTACGGGTCCTGAGAGCATGCCCTTCATAAAGGTTTGGCTGCCTGGGCTCAGGGTCAACACAGAGACAGCACAGCTGCAGCAGCCCCCTTCTCCTGGTGTCCCTGGCTCCCAGGCAGCACTGGGCAGGGAGAACAACCCACATGGGTCTGGCCCCTGCCCGTGGGAGCTGCTTTTCAGCCAAACCCTTGCTGCTTGGCCTCTGCCTGATCCACTGCTCCCACCACACTGCAGCTTCACCATGGGCTCTGCTCATCCAGACCCAGATCCCAACTTATGGGGGACCTCCCACCTTGATACCAGCCCATCCCCAGGGAGGTGCCCGATGCCCAGGGTTGGGGCTGCCCCAAGCCCCCATGGCTGCCCTGCTCCTGGCTGGGGGGTGGGACAGGCTCTAGCTGTCCATGGGGAGCCCCCACTGCTCCCACTCCCTGGTCCTCACAGCGTCTGACACTCTTAATGTGGACTGCCTGCCTTTTACATTGCATTTTTTACCATATTAAGAGGTTTTTGGCAGTTGTAGTGGTTCAAGTAGAAAGGAATTGGTCCCCTGGGAGGGATGTGTAATGATTTGCTTTGGACTGAGGAAGGGGAATTCATTTTTAATTGAATAATATGAGAAAAAAAAGCCTTCCATGTGCTAATTTGTTGGATTCAAATGTATTTAGACTGGGTTATTGGGATATTTTGACATTGGGTAATTAGGGTAATTAGAGAAGACAGTTGTAAGATTGGACTATTTTGACACTGAAGATTTTGATACGGGTAAGGTCACTGTGACACTAAGATCATGCAAGTGATATAAATGTAAAGGAACTGTGCTTACCCAATGAAACAGGCAACATGAAAAATAATTTTCTATATAACACCAAAGATATCTTTAAAAATACATAAATGGACTAGCTTGGGATTTTTCAAAGGTATGTTTGAAGAATGGATCTTTGGAGACATCCCCCAAATCACATCTTTAAACTTCTAAAGATGATCTCATCTGCCATGCAAAGAAGATTGTGAGTATGAAACAGAAAAAAAACCTGTGAGAATAAAATAAACACTTTTATTTTATAAAATAAACACTTTTATTTTATAAGAGTTTGTCTTTTATGATAGTTATATAAGGATATTAATTTTTTTCCCTGCTTCTGCAGGGGTAAATCTGAAGCTGCCTGTGAACATTTTAGTATGCCTGGTCAGAAACAAAGTTAGCAAAAGTAACAATCAACAACTTGACCTGTCATATCTCAGTCTCTTGTCATGCTAAATAGTGACTCAAAATTCAAGTGTCAACTTTGCCCATACTTCAGATGTACCTGAGAGATTCTCCTGTATTGACACGACAATTAAATAGTATTTATTATGCCTTCAAATGTTTCATGAATAGAGCCTGGCTTTATAGGCTATTTCAAGGCTGAAAATACTCTGTAAAAATCTGCAAAATCCTTGGACATTTTTGCCACTCTGTATTGAAGCTATGGATTTATGAACAGAGGGCATGATATACTGGTTTTTGAGTGAGCCACGTCTTTGATAGATGCCAACTCAGAAACATATATTCTCATATTAAAAATGCTAAAGGAAAGGGTAACTGCTCAAAAAAGGCAACACTGCGTACTGCTATATTGCCTTCAATATCGAAATAAGATGGCGTAATTGCTAACAAGGAGTTAAGTCAGAGAAGTTGAAGAGTTTGCAGATTTTCCCGAGTACCTTTCAGGTTAGAAAAGGTTCACAGAAGTGGACTCAGCTCATGAAACTTTCAAAACTCTATTAGCTCCTGTTTCGCTATGGTTACTGATACACTACAAAACTATACACATAACTACACTAACCTGTAGTTGCATCCATGTTACACTATGCATGAAATACTACAAACTGCTTGAAGTTCCTCCCAATTAAACACCCCTTCTACCTAAAAATAGCTGGATTTGCTGCACTTTTAGCTTCTGTCAGCTCTTTTAGGAAACAAAACTCCTTTGCATTACTACACATTTCTACAGTACAATATAATGACTAGTTGTCTATCTCTTTAAGAACATCAGCACTATAAACCCA
The DNA here is from genome assembly GCA_013397275.1 of Burhinus bistriatus. NCBI lineage: Eukaryota > Metazoa > Chordata > Aves > Charadriiformes > Burhinidae > Burhinus > Burhinus bistriatus. The sequence continues at coordinate 16,572 of VYXH01002890.1, read as the reverse complement.
GGATTTCAATAAAATCCACAAAGTTTATAGAAAAGTTTCAAACAGAAGAGCTGTTTGTTAAGAAATGTTCTCTTTTAAAATGCAACATTTCATAGGCAAATTGCCTTCTAAAAAAACTTGGAAAAATTTGCCCAAATTTCTGCGTTCCTTCCCTCTTTATGCTAATATAATTTTTAATCACTCATAGCTTTGCTTACATATTTCTTATCATGAAAGAAAACATTTAGCCATTCAGCTAATCAGATTGGCTAGCAGAGGTTTCACTTGTTTTGTTATTGATAACAATTATTTTTAAATCTCAGATAACGAAAAGCCATCTATCCACAAAAGAAGGAAATCAGTTAAAAACAAAGAGTCAGTATATGCATGTACATGACTTGGGCAAAAGGGGAGCATTTTCTCTAGACTGCCTGGAGCTAGATATGATACTGATTAAAACATTCTTCTCTTGTGCTTTTCTTTTCTGATCCTTCAAATATATATGCACCTATCTTTGGATATATGTGATTCTTCTCTCCCTATTTTTTCAGCCCATCTTATCGCTGGTATCGTTTTTGGCCTTTCACAAATGCTGTTTTAGTAGGTCAGGGAACCATCCTTTTCACCAGCTCAGTTTCCACTGACTCTTAAAGAACTAGTCTTTGCAGAAATTATGGTAAATAAACAAGAACAACTGCGCAAGTGTAACTGTGCCTCGTGGGCAAGCCTGCTCTTAGACTCAGCCTTCAATCAGAAACGCAGCAGTGATTTACCAGTCACCTAGGAATAAAGCATATTCGTCCAATTTTTTTTTGAACCATACTTGTCTCCTCTGGTTCTGAGGGGCATTGTAGGCACACTGTCACCAATTAGGCCATTACCAGAGCTTCAGGACTAGCTCCCAAGCCCTAATATACACTTTCTAGGAGGAAGGGTCCCCAGACAAATTCCCAAATGACCTACCACATACAGTGGAACTGTACTTCTCCACCAGACAGATCCGCCACCCTCCGGCAGGGTAATGAAAGGGTCCACAATGAAGCTGAGTGCCGCTGATAAATTATCTCTAGGGTAACAAAGTACTGGGTATGTATTTTATTAGGTGATGAGCAGAAGAAGGATAACATCTGGATTCACAGTCCATCAGGCTAAATCTGCCAAGTGTTCGATTCAAGTTACAGTGTATTTGAACAACACCGTAACAGTTAAATGGATTCCCATGGCACAAACCCTAATGCAATTTGGAAAATGAAATAGCAATAGTGCAAAAGTGTTCACCTTTGACATGAAAAGCGCGATGAAGAAAAAGAATCTATCTGAGAGACAGCATATACTCAACAGCTGTTTGAGAAAGCAAAACAGTGAACAGCAGAGATCTCTGGGCTAGAAAAAGCTTAAAACCCTGATCAATGTGCTGCAACAACAATGCAAGTGACCTGTACACTGAAAGACCAACCCTTCATTTCATAGCACCATTCACAGCTTCAAGTTAAGGGACATGAGGGAGTACTCACCACGTTAACTGAAATAACAGCGTTAAGTAGTTTCATGGATCATACAGTTACTAAGAGGAAGGCTGGCTGTTGAAAACACAAGCTCCCACATTGTATGCTTTCATACGCAATCTGCAGAAGGAGTTTTAACACAATGCACAAACAATTCTGGGCAACACAGAAGATTCTTCAGCTAAAGTAGCAGCAGGCAAGCACCCTTGCTTGAGAGGAGACTCACCTTACGTATTCTAATCCAGCTGGGGCAGGATTCCAAGCCATGGGGGACTGATGAAGAGGTGTGAGCTTGGAAAACAAAGCGCTGCATGAAACCAAAGCACCTATATGAGCTTGCCTACATTATGCAGTCAGAATGAATAACAGGTACCTTAGCACTCCCAGTTCCACAAGCTTTTCTTAATGGTTGTGTTGATGACCAATACACATAGATGGCCTTAGCTCTAATTTAACACAGTTGTATATGCAGATAATCAATGTGACTCTGATGTAATATGAGACCTTTAGCGATTGCCTTATAGCTTGCTTGTAAGAAAAGAACTTTATAAAAATACTTACATTTTCTTTATAGCCCTATTTATTTATAGCCCATTTTATTTTGGAACAAGCACATCATTTTTGGGGGAAAAAATAAGAGAAGAGAAGAGAAGAGAAGAGAAGAGAAGAGAAGAGAAGAGAAGAGAAGAGAAGA
>VYXH01002890.1:783-14346 GCA_013397275.1 Burhinus bistriatus | reverse complement strand
AAAAAAGAAAAAAGAAAAAAGAAAAAAGAAAAAATACTGAGACATGAGATTTTTCCTTCACACACTTCTGGGATGAGTACAGCTTCCCATTCTGTTGACCTTGATTCCTGCCTCTTCCAGGTTCTGCTTACTACTATTTCATCTCAACTACTGCCTCCACCACTTTCAGGTATCTTTCAGCCAGTCTCTGGCTCCCAGAACAGTTTTTGAAGCCTGCATACAGCATGTCATCGAAGACTGGCTGTGTCTCAGAAGAGATTCTCCCCTTGCTCTCCCTTGCTGCCAAGACCAAACCCATGATTTTCACCCCAAAAAAATGGACTGACAGTCTTTGTCGATGTGGGATTTAGCTCCAACTTATCAACCTCCTATATAAGTGAAAGTTAGACCGTATTTTAACAAGTTTTATTTCAAAAATTAGTGTTTGCCTGCTGTTTCAGTGGAACTTTAAGTCTGTAGTTACATGCATTTGACAACAATATGTAAGAAGCATGAATATGATGACAAGGTTGATTCAAGAAAGTAAATACCACTCACTAGCAACAGCCAGCAGAGAGAGGTGATTTTGTGCCATTCCTCCATACAGTGTATGCCCAGCGGTATCCTTCTGTTGATCACCGTCTACCTATATGCACAAAAAGCTGACAACACATTTGTGTTTTATTCGAGGGGCAGACACATACAGACTGACAGAGATTTCATCAAGTCTCTGAGGCTTCACATCCAAATATTCTCATTGACAGTATCAGTTTCAGATACTGCAGTTATCTCCAAGCTCCTCCACATGCTTCTGCCCTTATAGGGGAGACCCATAGTCAAGTTTATTCTCCTTCATTCCTTTCAGGACAGCAAATAAAAGTTTCCCTTGTTCCAGAGTCAAGAGGACAGACACGCATCCAACTTTGCCTTGCTCAAACTCCCACTGGTCTCAGGAGGATGTAGTGGAGAAGGTTGGACACACGCATTATAAAGGATGTGGAATATCTGAGTTGCCATCATGTAAACCCTCTGGCACCCAGGTACAGCTGCACCTGCAGGTCTTCTATCCATGACACACATGACATGATCGGAGAGCTCGAAACTTAATTCTGTTGAGTGTCTGTCTCAGGCACTTCTCTCCAAGTCACATGAGGGCGTACAAAAGCAAACTGATATTCAGGAGGGTCAGGACAGAAGCTGTGATTGTGATTGTGACCCCCCTCTTTATCAGGAAGGACTGCAGGACGATGAGGCAGAATCATTTCTGAACTCTCAAAATGGTGTACTGGGCCGGCAAACCATCTCAATTCCCCTCACCCACACTTCTCCACTATTTGAACTGCCTTGAAGACACCTGGTACACATCTTACCACTTTTTAAACAACGTTGGACAGAAAATGTGTGGACAGGACACATGCAGCCCTCAGGCCGTCTTACAGTCACAAAGAACTGATACAAATTTAAGTCATCAGCTCCAATTAAACTTTGTTAACAACTTCTGAATGTCACTCCGCTAAATAGTAGTGTTCTGGCAAAACCAGAAACAATAAAAAATAATCACAAAGGTTTAAAAGGTGTTGACCTATAGTCAAACAAGAAACATCAGGTATGGGAAACAGAAAGCATCTATTTCTGCCTCTCTCAGACACACCCGCACACCTGCTTTGCTGTTGGTGACAGCAGACAGCTGCAGGGCTCTTCCTGAGAGACATCCTGCATACCACAAAATACCTGTAGAATATGAACTGTGACCCCCTTCAGCTTTGATAGACTTGTCATTTCTCTCAAGCTTTTCCATCCATCATTCAAGCTCTTTCTAATGTTTAACTCATTTATATGAAGATCCCTTGAGGGAATTTCATTGCATTTCTGACAGTGGTTTAATTGCTGTCAGGTGGAAATAGTGAGTTTTTACATGTGATTAGTCCTATTTGTAACCATCTAATTTCATTGAATGCTTCTGGTTGCTTCTTACTTGTATTAAGTAAGCATGATTTCCTGACATGGCTGTAAAATGAATCTTACTTTGGAGTTTCCTCACCCCCAGGTATGCGGAGAAGACTCAAGATAGTAGTTTTAAAGAAGTAATGTACTTTCATGTCAAGGAGAGAAACCGTGTAATTTTTTGATTGCTCCTGTCATAATAAGCAATTCAAGCGGTAAAAGCTCTCTCTATTCTCTCATGGTTTAGTATGACAGTCAAGAGAGCTACTAAAATAAAACCAACTATTGCTTCAGGCAGTTCCTGAAGTGGACCTGATCTGAGATTTGAAGGGAGATGGTGTTCTTTTCAGTCTTTAGAGAACATAAATTTATCAACTACCAAACACAGCTGCTCTGCAGTATCTCCAACACAGTCAAAAGCTACCAACTTAGAAATCTTGCTAATGAAAACTAAGGGAACTTAGGCTTTTATGGGGGTTTTCCAATCATTGTTGGAAAACAAAAGGAAGAAAAGCATCGCATGTAAATGTATATAGTCCACCCCTGCACACACACACATGACTGACATGGGTAGTCTTAAGATAGGAGATGGCAATCTGGGGAATTTATTGCAGCTGATGGATAGGATTTTGAAGCCCAGGGTAGCCTATAGGAAGAAGATCTGTGCTCCTTGATAATGCCTGACACCTTGTTGAGGTTGTCAAGAGAGCCTTTGGGCCAGGTTTCCCAGAGGGTTCTTGGTGTTGCTGCTATAAAAAAAGAGTACATTCAAGAGGTGGTGAACGGAGCAGCAAGAACAACTCTCAGCTCTTTGGTCTGCATCCACAGGATGGAAGTATCTTGTATCCAGAACCATCTTCTTTTCTCCCTCCAGAAAAGGTAGGGAAGAGCAGTGATTAGAGAAGCTCCCAGCTTCTTGCTAGGCTACATGCAAAAATAGGAAGACACATCCAAACATTCCCTTTATTCTTTGCAGGAAAGACCAGGCTGCATTGGTTCAGGGGTTTTTTTCCCTTTACGGGGGAAAGAGTTTTGCACCATGAAAGGAAACACATACCACAGCCTGAGAACCCCAGCTTTAGGGCAATGATAAGGTTGAAACACTAAGCTCTCACAAGTCAGGAAATACCAAGCAGATGACACTTGGCCCTCTGCACTATGCAGATCCTCTTTGGCCAGCAGCATGACAAGACCAGGGAATAGACCCTTTTCCTCATCTCTTCCTGTACTGATGAATTGATGGCTCCAATTCTTTACAAAAGGTAGACTAGATTAAAATAAATAAAATAAAATAAAATAAAATAAAATAAAATAAAATAAAATAAAATAAAATAAAGTAAAATAAAATAAAATAAAATAAAAACACCTACACAAACATCCAAACCAGGAAAGTCTATACAAAGTAGCCAGCTTAGATACTATGCAGAGGATGAAAAGCACCAGACTGTGGCCACAACTGCCTGATTAACTCCACTATTTGTATACCTTCCATTATTTGTGTTCAGCCTCGTCTGTAAGTTGGTATCATTCAAGATTTACTCTTATTTATTATTGAACTTGATAGCAATGGTAGGCCAAGAGAGCCAACCAAGAATGAGTCTCTTTTGCCCAAAACACAGTACAACCCAAAGAGTCTACAGTCTACAAATAGGCAAGGCCTGTAAACACTGGGAAGAAGATGCACCAGGGAAAGGAGATCAACTGTATGGGGAAGGAGAAGGTTGGAGCAAAATCTACAGAGTCCAGAGACAGCCCAGTCAAAACCATGAGTCACAAAGGATGTCAGCTTCGAGCTCTTCTGGGCTCGCTCCTACCAGCAGGGTTTCTGCTAGCTCTTTTCTTTGGTTTTACCTCAATACTACATGTATTGTGAATCTGTGATTATGTCACCAGTTACTCTATCAAAACAGCAGTGCTGTGTCTGCTATGCTTCTGTGGGTTTGTCACCAGCCACCCAGATGCATAAAGCAATCTCTATCAGCAATATTCAAGCCATTTCATCATGGTGCCAGATCTGGCTTTGCCATCTAGTAGGAAATACTCTGAGTGTCTCATTGCCTTGCATCTCTCCTGGCCTTGTGTCTAGCGAATGTAAAACGCTGACACTTCGGAAGAGCAGCACTGTATCCTCATTTTGCACTTCAGAAAATTACTGCCCTAGGTGCAGACAAATAGACATCTGAGCTCTGCTTTTTGCCAATTTTCCTTCAGAAAGGAATCAATTATCAGGGCATGAATATTGCCTTGTAATTTTATTGCAAACTAATGGAAGTCCATCACCAAGCAATGACAGAACTTTTGCTCTGGGAGTCATTCAGCACCTGGAAAGGGGAAGCTTAAACAGAAGAGCAATTTACCAAATGAACACTTCTTTCAAAAAATCTTTCCCTTTCTCTTAGAAATGTAATTTATGAAACCTTTCAAGGAGGAAACAAGATGGAAAGATAAAACCTCCTGTACAAAGTTCAGATTTGCAACTAAATCCACTTAGGCTGAAATCCATCAAAGATTTGACGTGCTTGAAAACTGCCTTCCCAGGAGGATGCAGTCTGAAACATAATCCCATTAAATACAGTGTGGAAAATAAGTTGTCCACTTTGTTTTGTCTTGCTCACCAGAATTCCTGTAATAAATGCTGCAAAAAGAAACAGTACGGATACACGCAGTGAAATGAACAGGCCGTATGCTTTCTGCAGGCTGAACCCCTCCCGGTGTCCCACAGTCCAGAGCAGCTCACGTGTTAGGCCATATTTCCCCTCTTGTCCACACCAGCCTGCTCCGAGCTCTCACCAGCGCTAATGATTAATGAATGTCAAGGCAAGCCATGTCACTAAAGACACTTCTTTTTACAGAACTGTATTTTACCTTTCAATAGTTTCTGTTGATATTTTTTTTCCGTTTGAGAGTTTTCCCATTCGAGGGTCTATCTGATGGGCAACTGAGTGGCAAGTGCAGAAAAATGAAGGTCCCCAGTTTTCTCCCTCCTGCCCTCCAGACCTGACGCAGCCGGGCAGGGAGGCAAGGGATTGCCCTACTTTCAGCCCTTCCCAGAGAGGACCGAGCAGAGCGGGCTGCTCTTGCGCTCCCTCCCGTGGTGGATCCCCAAAGTGTCCTAGAAGAAGACCGGCGACCTCCCTGCCCCTGAGGACGCTGCCTAAGTTGATGCCGCCGGGCTGTACTTGCAACCGAATGGACAGGAGGAGAAATAGAGAAAGATCTGTATAGACACCCTATCTGCTTTTTGTCTTATGTCTCTGAAGTCTTTGGCGGTTGCCTCCTAAAAGTAAACCATCCTACAGACCAGAGACAATGTACTAAACAAATAAACATAAGGTCAAGTCAGAGGCTTCTTTAGTTTCTTCGTTGCCAGTCTTTTTCAATTCTGTACCCTCTTGTGGGGACAAAGGTGTCTTTAGAATTTGTGCTATCCTTCACTACAACGTAGCACACTTTGGACCATGTTTCACTTATTTGATTTCACTTATCGATAGCAATTTTTACTTTAAAAAGTGACATTTGCTACAGCGATTTTTCACTCTTAACAGGCACATTAGTCCACATGATGCCTACTCTCTGGCCTTGAGCAGTGCTATATGGCACGAGTGGCATAAAAAGGTGGCTCACAGGGACCACAGCATGTGACAAATGTAACCTTGCAGAGCCTGGGTCAGCTTCACTGGCACCCCTTTGGCTGCGCTGAAGTGGCATCAGTGTGGATGCTAAAGTGAAAGGGAACTGATTAAAACACTGTGATTAAATGCATTAAATCATTCTTCACCTACACAGATGGACATGAGGTCAAACACATTAACTAGGGCAACTGAACGAGAGCCAGTTTGGAAGCCATGTCCAACATGTCCTTACCATGCTTGTCTCTGATAGTAACTCTCCTTTTAAGACCATTAGGTTCACCTTGTGGTCCCAGACAGGAACCCACTGTGTTTGGATACCTATAGTAAGTCAGGATGAACACAAGCACGCTGCAGCCAGCATGGCACACACATGTCAGCCTCCCTGAGAAGAGATTCTCACATTTTAATATCATTGCCTTTCTGATATGCTGCCAACACCATATTTCCACCTTGTATTCTCCAAAAAGGGGTCCCAGACCCTAAGCTCAGAAAGATGCCACTGTAAAGAGCGGCACCTAGCAAAGAAAAAGGTTTGGGAACCAATTCTCTAGATCCCATGATCTAGATCCCAGGCAGATCACTCACTGTGATACTTTAGGACATGTGGTCCGGTTTAACAGCACTTCTGTTCACATAGTCATGTTATGGTTAAAATATGATTAAATGGTTCATGTGTCCACCAAAATGTCACTCTCCCTTCTCCCCCTCCTTCAAAGTAGTAATGAGACTCAATGGCAGACTTCTACTCAGACTAAACTCCACCACTCCTCCACTTTACTCCAGATAAGAGCAAGAGAAAGATAATAAAACTGAGTCATTGCTTTCCCTCCCTGACATCCACACATGCCTGCAATCTGCAGGTTTTCTCTGTACTGCAGCTTGCTACATGGATCATAGTGAGTCCATCCTGATTACCATTAAAATGATTCTTTATCTGACATTACTTTCATTTCAAAAAATGTACAGACCTCTTCTAAGCATTTACGCTGCTTATTCACTGACAGTATCTTGCTTTAATACTGAACAAAGTATATTGATCTTTATCAATATATGTATGATGAATCTAGCGCAAACAAAAGACTGTGAGTACTTCATGACAGCAATTGTGTCCTAAAAATCTGTAAAATACAGCATGCAGCCATGGCATAAATAAAGAGCATTCCAGACCAACGGAATTTTTCTTTGTTTTCATGTAAGTACTCTTTAGGTGCTCCAGGACAGAGAGTCAAAGATTTATAGCATACGTATGACAGCTAATTTGTATACAGTTTAAAAATGAACACCCAAAAGACAGGGAAGTATACTATTACATCCTCAGAACAAACTTAAGGTAACACAAAAGAAAAAAAGATCTTTACGCAGTGACTCAGAAGATGACAGAACAAGCAGCCTAAAGTAAATGAAGAAAAAAAGCTAGGTTTTGGATAGGTATGAGGTAAACATTCTTGAGCGAGTTTTCTAGCGGCACACTGAGCAAGCCAGGGAGAGAGCTGGAAAGGATCACCTTCAGGAAATGTTTTCTCTTTCCATCCCGACAAGAATTCTAGGATGTATTCTCTATTAGCCTGGATTTTCAGCAGCTGATGAAATACTTAGTGGTCATTTTTAAAAGCTAATAAATTAGAAAGGGGAAAAAATTCACTGAAGGGCAGTTACTAACTCATCAAGGCAATTTATTCTGCAAGGAGTGGCTAAAACTTCAGTTTGGGGGACTGATTCCACCAAATTTACTTCACGGGTTCTGTGGTAAGACGTGACACTACATTAACTTCGCTTCTTTGAAGACCATTCATAATTTGGTAAAGTCATATTAAGAAACACTCTGATACTAAGCGTTACAACACCAATCTAAGTACCAGTCCATAAGCTTTTGAGTAGCTTTCATCCTCCCACAACCAAAGTTTGTATCCTTGTATCTCATGCACACCATTGCGCTACACCAATGGCTGTAATTCAGACCAATTCCCTACGTAGACGGGGCAATTAGGCAAAGACTGAAAAACTGCAGGAAAAAATGCAGTTATTTATGCTATCCCTGCTCTTCTCTTTTGCTTATGGCCAATTTCTTGCTACATCTTAAGTTATCCCTCCTTTTCCTTTGGCATAAATTACTCTGTGTAACATCAGCATATTGTAAACTGTAAGTTTTTTCCTGAAGCATTTCCTCTTTTCAGGCTCACAGCCAGTGTTGCACTGGAAAGTGTTTTATCTGCCACTGTAGATAAATATGAAGGCAGCAATTATCAATTAATAACCAGAAGTGGATAGAGAAGGGTCAACAGAAGCATATGCTATGAGACTATGCGGGGCCATTAAGACCAAAATGATCGGCATCACTAGAATTTTGTTGTAGAAGACAGTAGAGGGGCAGAGGGGGGAGGGCAGTATTCACACAGTCAAAAACTATTTTGACTATATTATTTCTGAAAAAAGAAAGAATCCAACCTTTCACTGTGAAATAACCTTCATTGTGAATCTTTCATCTTTTAAAAATCTACCTCAAAACACAGTATTGAATCAACCAGAAAATTAAGAAGCATTTGGGTTTTGATCCTAAAGAAAACACAAAATGTTTGGAATACACTGAGTCCTTTGCAAAATGTAACCTCCATTCACTCTGCAGCTTCCCTAAGAATGTATGAATTTGTTCAGATAAAAAATGCCACTCCTGAACCAAACTCAGACCTTCATATGCCGTTCGAAAACAGGTCTTTGATCTCAGCTCTTTCGTACTCAGTTTTTAATTTTCAGGCGCCTCTGCACTTCCTGGTCTCAGGCCTGACAGGAAATGGAGGTACCAAAATACCATGAAAATGGCTGCGCCTGTGGTGAGGCTGGTCTGGCTGAAGAAATGGAAACACTAACAAAGTCCTGAGCAAGCCAGATATTGAAAAGATTCGTAGCCTGATTTCCAGACCAACATGGTTCAGATAGGTTTTGGATAGCAGCTAAACCTTTGGAGGCTTCTCAAAATGAACCAAGCCCCGAGGTTTGCCAGCTGTCAAGGAATACACATGGCCATTCCTCGAGGTATTCAGTGAGCAACAGGGGACAGCCGAACGCATCACAACTGGCCAAAATCTGCATGATCTACTTCTTTTTGTTTCCCCTGGCCTACCCTTCCCTCCCCACCCACGTTCACTTCTCTTTGCTTCTAGTTTTAAAATCTTACGGGTGTGCAGTCAACCTGCCACCTCCATTGTATCTTTCACATTATAAGGTAGAGTTTATGTTGCCTGCATGCAGAAAAATTGCTTCTTACCCCTGATCAAAAGTTATGCTGACTCTTTCAATAATAACCTTCACAGGTTTTGTTTTAGTTTCTTTAGTGAGAAGTGTCTCGAGAGTTTATTGCAAGGAAGCATTGTTGAAAGTGTTTTATTTTCAGAGCTGATGTACCCTTGGTTGTACCAATGCCCATTTGCAGTAACAATGCTGTTAGGATCTGGAGCCACTTACAGTTTTATTTATGGTCTTGGGTTTTGAGTCAAAATTAGAGCAACTTTTCCAAATGTTTGTGTTTGCAGGCGCCATCCAAATGGGTCCTTAACTTGGAAAGCTTTGATTGTGTTTAGCTTCCCTTTACAGAACTACCTTAGTGGTCCATCTTATATTGGTGAGTGTTATGGAAGCTATCCAGCACATTAAATGCTATTGAATACTCACAAAGCATGTGCCAAGGGAGAAAAAGAAAACAATTGTTCCCTGAAATACTCAGGCTGTGATGAAAGGAACTTTTAACGGGCAGAGGTGTTCATTTCAAGAGGCGATTTCAAGCAAACTTGCTTCCTTTGTAAGCTCTAAGATCAATATTGTATTGAGAAGGGCACATGGTTCAGCAAAGCTTTGAAAGAATAAAATTAAATAGTTCGCAGTATGTTATAAGTCATCAAGATTTTAAAATAAGAAACACTTGTGTCCTATTGTTTGTACAAGTACATGCACACAACAACACAACAGAGATAAAAGCTAAGCTGATAGTTCCAAAAATACAGCATAAACAATGCCAAAGTGTGGCGATAAGTGCAGTGATCTTAAATTTACTTATTCAAGGAACAAAGTAAGCTTTCTTCAAAATGTTGTGTTTCAAAACAAAAGTACCTATATCTTCAAGATATGACTATTCCCCTAATACAATATGCCAATAAGGCTCAGCTCTCATCGGTTTCATACATCCAGAAAGAATGGGTGCATCTCACAGAGCAGAATGAAAATACAAAAATGTTCCAACAACATGTTACAAGAATTGCAGACTATTACCTGCCTTTCCATAAACAAGGTAAAAGAACAAGGCTACTTAAGATATTTTCTGGAAAGTAAGAATGTTTTACATTAGTACTTGACACAAGGGGAGGAAAAAACAGGAGCAGCCAAACTGGCTACAGTCCCTCCAGATCTCATGGTTTCTTATGAGACAGCTCTCAGCCTACCTTTCCAGAATCAAAGCCATTGTTCTGTTGCCAATGTTTGTTTATTTGAAATAACAATAAATACAATACTAAATAATGTTCTCCTCCTCCATGCATCCCTGTGGATCAGTTAGCAATTCAGAATTGGAATGTTTCCCCTCACTTTGTCTATTACTGCAATATGCTCCTACTCAGGAGACATGGGTCCAGAGCAACTATAGCAGAGAGTACTTTTTGACCACAAGAGGCCAAGATTGCTACAAATTCAAAGCAGCTTTAGGCTATCTCTAATGCACAAGAACTTTGAAACTCTTGGACCCTGGTGCACATCCTGGTTCCTCAACAAAGACGCAAGCATTCATCAGCCCACCCCTCATGTTCCTCCTCTACCCCGGCACATAGACAGGGACCCAAATGAGTTCTGGCTGCATACACAGTTTTGGCAGAGAGGGGCATGTTAAAACACTCATACACCCACGTCAGCCATGAGGACCAGAGGACCAGGCTCTAAACTGCCTGATGCATCTCAACTACCTGCTGACTACTCTGATGCAGCCACCCGGCAGAAATTGTCCTGATGGCTGTTATCAAGGCTGTAGGAAGCCATGTGCTCATCAGCCTCCGCAGACCTCCAGTCACATATGACTGTTAGGCAATCAGAAATCTGGAGGTGTTATTTGTGTGAAAACTCCGTAATTTCTTGCTTTTGGACTACTGCAAATCTTCCAAGTCCTATATTCACCTGAACTACAGACATGCGTGGTTGTTGTTTCTGCCCAAGGGAAATGTAAAAATATTATTTCTAATTAAATGTGGATACGGCTCTGTAAAATACTGGAAGTTGTCTCTCAAATCAATACTTGCTCTGCTTCTAGAGCTAGCAAGGACATAAAGTTACAACTGCGCAGAAATCTGTTTAGACAGATGAAAAACATAAAGACAGATGCTGATACCCCCCTCCCTGCCTGGCCATCATCCAGTTTGTTGCTTAGAACACAGAGCTGTTCAACATCCAGGCAAGGAAAAAACCTCTGATACACGTAGTCATTTTTTGGAAAATGACCTTAACTTTAGAGTTGCTTTTGCTAGACGGAACTTTAATTTTATTATCATCTGGTTGCTAAGGTTCATCTTGTGGCAGATTTACCACTGCAGTTACAGAGACTGTGCCCCTGATATTGCCACCAGCTGGCAAGCTGCATATGCCCACGACAGTGTGACACCATCAGGGATGTGCACACTCTCCCTCTAATTGTCCCACAGTTTTCATGAAACTCAGGTCCACAGTGAAACATGCTCTGTCCCTGTGGCCTCTGGTTATTCATGAAAATGTCAGTCTTTCTTGTTATTCTTCCAACCACATATAAAAAGAAAATCTTCATCTGATGTGTAGAAAAGAATGGTAGTTCTCTGTCATCACATACTGGCACAGCAGGTGAAAAAAAGTCATGTATTTTTTTTGGTCTTTCTGCACACCTTGGGTTTGTTTTTCCTGATAATTATGCAGACACTATCCATGAATATTTGAGAAGGGTACATGTGGGAAGGCGTTATACAGTCTGTGAGCTATAAGCAAAATGACTGCAGGAGTAAAGAATGAGTTAGCGCTGTGGTATTTGTTGCTGTAATAGCACTGCTTTTTTTGTTGTTTAAATAGGGAAGTACACAAATAGTAGAAATAAACCTGCCACATTCAAAGTTTAGTCTTGTGGGAAGATGTAAAAAGTATGTGTGCACGAGTGTGTCTGTGCGTTGTTTTCTTCCTACGGGTGTCTGACTGTTCATTACCCATTTTATGGAAAGATTTCTAATTAGTCTAGTATTCATATGAGCTAACCATCTCTGTAAGAAGAGCTTAGACAGTGGAAAAACTAGCATGGGCTCACTACCTACAGTCCCCTACTAACAAGGTTAGCTAGCCTTACCAAAATGTTCAAGTTTAATTCAGCCTGAAAGCTTAAAGTCTCCAAAGCCATTACCATTTTGGTAGCAGAGGGTCAGTATTCCACCAGGATTAACTTTTCCGGTCATGGTTTATAAAGATGTACACTACTATAAGGTACAGAAACGAACAATACACACTCTGCACAGGTAAAAGAGTGAACAGAGGGACTTCAGAAATCTCTCAGCTCACAGTGAAGTCAAATACATCTGCATGAGTCTATGACATTTAATTTTTAAAGAGTCTGCCCAAGTGCCCTCGGCCAGATTTTTCTTCCCTTTTGTGAGGCAGGCAACCACTCACTGAATGACAGTTACATTCAGCAGTGATTTATATACATCTCTTAAAAGGCTTCGGCATCACTTGAGTCATGTATCATTTAAAGATGATCTAACAGTCACAATCACTCTCATTTTACATTTGGACAAATTAAGTTTTGGTAGCATTTCCAGTTTACTTCCATGCTAATATTTACAACTTTTTTATGTACAGAAGAAATAATATAATGTGTAATCTCTTGTAAATTCTGTTTACACATTTATGAAGGTGAACTTGGAATTAAATTGCAAATGTTAACCTGTTAACTAGAATATTATATATCACCTGACAGTTTAAGGGTGCTTCAAATGAGGTTCTTAAAAAGTAGATGAGAATCGCTTGACTTTATCTGTCCCTCACTTTCAAATGCCACATGCTATAAAATTCATGAAGCAAACTCATTCCTTTAAGGTTTTCAATTAGCAGCTTCTAATCTACAAATCCAAAAAAAACTAGACGAGAAGGCAAAACTTTTTCTGAAGAATTTCAGGTATGAACAGCTCAGCCATCCCCCACTGCCGTTTCTCCTTGAGCTGTCCCTATCCCTCCCTACTCAAAAAGAAAAGAAAAAAAAAAGGGGGGGGGGCAAGAAAAAAAAAGGAAAAACTCAGTGTTTTACAGAAATTTTCTGAAAGACTGAGACAAAAACAGTGTCTATCTCACTTTGGCACTGCCTGTAACTTCAGCATAATACACTCTAAAGGGCATAGCCCTCACCAAAACACTTAAAAACAGCTTGAAAGGGGTACTTGCTGCCCGTTATATTTACTCAAGCACTTGTTTAAAAACACATTTAAGGAAAATGTTTTTATTTCTACAGATTGCATTAATTATAGCTTTGCAAACACTGCAAGCTCTACAAGAAGACTGAACTGAGCTATTAGCTGCAAACCTCAGGTCTTGGCTAGAGAAGTGGTTATGGCTTATTTAGCAAGCCTAATGAATTGGCTCACCCATCTCTACGCAGAGTTCCATGTTTAGCATCACGGAGCCTGGAATAGCCAAAGAGGCTTGTTTCGCGTCGCTTTATAATTAAAAATGAAGTAAACCCGGTCAACTCAAGACGGTCCAAAAGCAGACCTCACTGCAGCATTATTCCTCTTCGGGCAAATAAAAGCATGAACACGGACATTAACACTGGCCGGCAGCTCTGCGGAGATCCACAGTAAACTTCCACTTAGCTGCCACGGGCCGTGCCCTCCCCTGGAAAAACGCGAAGGGGCGGCGGTGCCGGCTGCCCACCGCGCCGCGCCCCGCTCTGCCGACGAGCCGCGGCAGAGCTCCCCACCTCGGCTGGGGGCTCCATCCTCCGCCCGAAGCGGGGACCAGCCCTCGGCCC
>VYXH01002883.1:203467-268272 GCA_013397275.1 Burhinus bistriatus | reverse complement strand
GGGGGGGGGCAGAAGAGAGAGAATGAATGAAAAGCCTCCCTTTTCAGCGTGTAGTACATTCAAGTGTTCTTTCAGCTAAAACACTCAGATGACACCAAAGAGTCACACCCAAAACATTACAGAACACCCAGTTCCGGGGAATTTAATCTTTCATCCATCACAAACACAAGGCAGTCCAAGTTTAATGAAGTTATATTGAGAGATATATCAAATCTAGAAGGTAAAAACTGGCCTACAAATTCCTCTGAAGTAAGTGTTCCCCTCTCTTACATTAAAACAGAAAGTTTTCTATACCATCCTTACAGCCATTCTGAGTCTATCTTAGGCAGTAGGGAAGCAAAGGAGAAAGAGGTCTCAAACCACTGTGTTCACACTGTATTTAACTGGCCTTTCTGAGATATCAACTTTAAATATTTAGATATCTGAGATAGCAACTTTTTGACAGGAAGGGGAAGAGAGAACAAACTCAGGATTTAAAAAACAAAATACCTGTGAGAAGAGGTAGAAAAGGTGTTTGTACGTCACCCGGTAACTTAGTAGGGTGGGGTCCTCCTGGCATATTCCACATTATCAATACATTACAAGCTACAGGGACACTGATTGTAAAACTAGCAGAGAAAAAGGTTCCTTCAATTATACATATTTCCATTAGCCTTACGCATGAGTAAGAATTATAATCCTAGGAACAATATTGCATCTCCTTGAGGAAACCTTTTAATTGCTTTGGGAAAAATACAACTAATTGAAGACAGATTTATAGAGTTATCTGGTAAGACTGGGAGCAAGTCCAAGGGTCCTTCATCCCTCTACCTCATTAGCAAAGTTTTCCCATACAGAAGCATTAGAGAATTTCTGTTTCCAATCCAATGCTATCAATAGGCATTTAATATTTTGGGCAATCACATAGAAAAGTTATCAGACACCAGGCTGTTTCTAACACATATGGTACGGTATCAAGTGTTTACTTCTTGTTCTCTGGTCTTCTCTATTTCTGTTCTTCTTAAAGCCACATAATATTACGCTATTAATAAAAAAAAAAAAAAAAAGCCAGTTCTGAGAGAAGCAAACCAGCCTCATGCCCCTTGGCAAACAGCCACCTCCAAACCTGCCATTTGCTGTAACTACAAGTTTACTTAAGGTCAGATTGCAACATTTTAAAATGAACTCACATATTTTCTGAGAAGCACATTACCAGGTAAAAAATCGTAACCCAGGAAAAGTCACCAATAACTCAAACATTTTAGAAGGCTTATTAAATAAAATCTAACTTTACAGTCATGTCAGCAGCAGAGATCCTTATAATGAATGGGCTGAATACACTACAGCAGATCAGGAATTATAAAACTAAATTAGAAACGTAAATTTCATTTGGTATAAAAACAAACGGCTCTTTGTTCTTGAAAAGGAAGTTGCTAAGATAATGCAATGTATCACCCTTTTGCAGTCAATTTCTGATGCTTAACCCTTTCTATATTTCTATTAGCTGATTATACATGTATCATACATTTCAGCATTTTGTGAAAAAGTGGGTATCATTAACATCTCAACTCACAGCTTTATGAAGTTAAAATTTCTCAAAACTACCCTTTCTCCATACAGCCTACATCTAGGTAAGAGCTAAAATTCCATGGCACATTTCAAGAAAGGCTAGGGAATGTATTAACTTCATTCTCTTGAACGAATACATTCCAAGATTCAAAGTTGTATGCCAGTGATGACTCCACCTGAGTTTGATGAGAACACATCCTACTGTGGTTTGCTGAAGCACCGTGCATTACATATCCACACAGCATCTCTGCCTGTCGTTTTACCTTTATGCCTGCCATACTGGGTCTGGCTGAGATAGCATTAATTTTCTTCATACGAGCTCTTACAGTGCTGTGTTTTCAATCTGTGACAAAACCAGTGCTGACTACACACCAATGTATTAGCTATTGCTGAACAGTGTTGCATATCACCAAGGCCTTCTCTGTTTCTTACTCTGTGCCTTCCCCCCTAGTGAAGGTAAGTTGGGAGGGGACACAACCAGGCAGATGACCCAAACTAACTAAAGAGATACTCCATGTCATATGATGTCATGCTCAGCAATAAAATGGAGAGGAGGGAGTGCTTCCTCTGTTGCTCAAATGGAATAGCCAGTGCTCTCTGAACAGAACAACTTGAACTTCAGATAAAATAGTAATGCAAGGCTCTCAGCAGCCTAGTTTGTAGCAGAGAGACAAGAGTTAATTTACTGTAGTGTCAATACAGTTGGCAAAACTGTATGACAGTGCCAGTGCATAAATTTTATCTGCTGTTGCAGTTCTTTTTCCAAAGTGTTGGCAATATTGATCGTGAAATAGAAACAAAGATTTTTGCACTGAACATCAAAGTCAACAGAACAAAACCTGGGTCTGAGCCTAGGTATTTTGTATAAACCAGCCCTGTTTTTCTCTAGGCAGCACCTCTCTGTCTCACCTTTATGAACTGTTAAAACCTTGAGAATCGACCTTTTCTTCTCCTTCATAGAGCATAGAGTTTGCCTGTGAGACAGAGAAGAAAGGTATCCTGGTTGGCATAATTTTCATTGTTCAAGTTAGAATTTTCAAGCTGAGATTTTTCAAATAAGCTTCTAAGCCTTACAATTGAAAAAAAATTGGAGTATGGTCACATGTGGTTCTTATACCCTAATTATAGTGCTTTCTCAATTTCTCACCCATCAGAGGACATGCATCTCTTCTTGCATATAAGGGGAAGAACGCCTGTGACTGAGTGTGATATTGTTAACAAGAGAATTTAATTGAGAAACATTTTTGCATCTTGCGTTAGGTGTGACTCTTAGTTATGCGATATTTTCACAGGTGACAGGAAAATTATACCTTGCATCTGTAGAGATGTGTAAATGCCTCATTAAGTTTAATAATTATCTGTTAGAAGGGCAGTTCCACAAGAAATTCTCTGCTACTGAAAAACATTGCAATTGCATCATCACTGACCTTGCTGAATTAATTCACCTGTCCAGAAACATTTTTATAAACATATTAATAATTAATGTTATATTGTAAAAGATGCATGAACGGGTTACACCATGAAAAGGTTGTCAAGTAACCCATGAAATTAGACACAGACTATATTCTCAAATTTGAGCTCAATTCAACCTGAAGTTGTATGTTAATTCAGATATGACAGAGGGAGAAAGCAGGAGGTGGAAGAGAAAGGACATTGCTACGAAACATGACACATAAAAGGAAACTTTTTAAGAACAACTTCTTTTCAACCAAAAAAACCTACAAGTATCGTCTTTGATAGGCAAAAGTCAATCGTATATGACTGATTCCACAATGTTCTCTATAGCTAAAAAAAACAAAACAAAAAAACCCACCACCTTCCTGGATGCAGTAGAAGGCAAAGTATCCCAACAACAAAAAGCTCTTCAGGAAAGCTATACTATCCCATTTACAGGGACAGCTCAGTTTTACAGTTAAACAAGAATTATACAAACCTGGGAAACCAAACAGAACATTATCAACTTCTGCTCACAATGAGAAGGTGATTACACAAACAAAGCACAACCTTCATACTAGCCAACAACGCATTTTGACACATATCATTAAACAAAAAATTAACCATTTTATTATATTTAACATATTTACAAAATAGTACAAATTAAAGTACTGTAACTCTATTATTGCATGACAACAAAACCTCCATACAGGCAAAAGTAGCACATGACAGAGACACTCCACAATATTTAGGAAGTCTTTGGTACTCAAAATATAGTTTAAGATGCAGCATTAACTCAATCAATACAGGGCATTAAACACAGACAATGACAGGTAGATTTATGCCACAAAAGTAAGTTTAAGCCATGGCTTTCATTCTTCTCAAAGGCTGATTACTGGACTCAGGAATTGCTTAAAAGCTTTACAGCAACTTTAGGATGGAGAGATTATTCAAAATTATTCTAAAACCAAGCTGTTGAAAATGACTGATGTATTTCTCAACTCATATTGAATTAAACTGCCTCTTCTCAGAACTACATGACAGCAAAGCACTAAACACTTCACAGGCCTAGAACCTATTCCTCTACCCCTTGAGCAGGCAAAACTGTGAACGAATCAACTTTGTCTACTTAAGGAATATAGGATCAAGCTCACAGTAGACAATGAAACTGCATGGCAAAACATGATCAAAGACAGTATACCCTAGTCTACACTGCTGTACACATAATTTACAAAATATTTTTTATGCATAATCTACATATTTACAAATGCTGTCAATTGTTCCATCAGGTAATGTGCTCAACACAATCACAGTTTAGATGATTTTGAGGTAAATCCTTGAAAAGTTAGAGCATCAGCAGAGTTTTATCTGCAAGGCTGAATCTCACAAGTGGAGGATTTCTAATTAGAAGATCCTCTTTCACCTGGTCACACAGCAGTGTATGCTAGGTGTGGAAGATAGGTAAGATGGCTGCAGAGACAAAGGGGACTATTGTGAATCCTCTGTGCTGTGCTTGGTTCTTCCTGATGGCCAGGAGGAGGCCAGAAAGAAGCAAAGAACACTAGGGACAGCCAAAATGAATCTGAAATACGTACTAGCAGATTCTGGTCTGTGGATGAACTGTGGATATTATGTTGCTTGTAGAGTGGGAAAAACTGTGGTGTTAACTCATGAAGCGTCTATGCACACTAATTGCAAGATGCCTACGTGAAAAGAGGACAGGGAAAGCAGGAGACAGATGTGGGACAGGATGAATTAACTTTCCTGATTGGTCAATGTTATTTTATTTTCTTAGAAGTTTTCAAGCCAGGTTAGACATTATCTAAATATTTGAAACTGCACACCTGAAGACATCACCCACATTTATTTTCGCTTTTAACTACAGCACTGCTGACCCTCCATAAATACATTAAAACACTGCCTCACCAAGGGATAGACACCACTTTACAAGGCCTGATGTTTCAAGCTAGCTAACCTAGACACATTTTCCTTGGGGATGTTCATAACACTGCAACAAGACCACTTACTCATTGAGCTGCCATTAACATCCCAGGAAACAAGACAGGAAAGGGCACCAAGAAGTTCTCTTCGCATTACCTTGTAAGAGTACAAAAGGCGATAGAAACTCCTGTCTAACTAGGAAAAGATAGCTTAGAGTTGGAAGCATTAAAGTTCATCTGAATCAATCAAGAGGTTAAGATAAACAGTTTTGTTCTTGAGAAGTGATGTCATCGTGCATTAGTATATTCTCCTCCAGAATAGATCTACAATATTTATTTAATGTTAATGCTGAACATTTTAAAACTCATCTTTGTCATGACTATCCTCAGTTGCACTTTTATGGCCAGCTGGTTAAATGAAAACACCTCACACAAAAAGACTTCGGATGACAAAGAAAAGATCCCAGAATTCCACTTTGTGGATGCTTTTTCAAGCAATACCACATCACTACACCTTTTTTAAATGCTGTCTTTAAACAAATTGGTAGAAGTTTAGGCAGGACCTCAAAGTAGTCAGTTAACTAATTACATATGCATGAATGCTACTTATGTTTACTACATTCATATTTCCTCCAGAACGTTTCTGTGAGTGTAAAACTGTAAGGTGACAAGTAAAGTAGTTTGATGCTTCGAGACAAGTCTACTGGCTATACTTTATGCCCACTGGAATGACTGAACCCTGTTTTCTGCATGCAGTGGTAAGGAATAACAAGCCTTCATCTCCTTGTACCATCACAGATGTTAGCTAGAAGAAAAGAGACATATTAAATATTCAGCCATAGCTAGTATTTGTGGTGTAGTACAGGGTGAAATGAAAAAGAGCATAAAGAAATTTTTTTCCAGAGATCTTCTGGGAAGGTAAGGGTTGGACTTTGTACTGATCCCCAGTGACTGCAAACGAGCAGGTTGTTTCTTGCACAGCTCTGGGCAAGGTAATAATCTGTCAGCACAAACTTCTGTATAAATCCCAACATTAAGACTGGAAGGTTCAGACAGACAAAAATGCCGCTGTTTAAATACTTAACAAGACCAGTAACACTCTGAAGATACTAAATTTTTAAAATCCCTGAAACTGCTGGTCAGCAGAGGAAAGTTTTTAATTCATTCATCCTCTTCAACGTAAGTTGATGGAAACCAGCCCACCTAAAAATGGAAAAAGCAGAACAAAATAATACATGAGATGCACAGTTTGTTTGGGTTTTTTTTAATGGCTGAACTAGGCAAAACAAGAATGGGTCTGTTTAATATATACATAAGATTACAAAGATAAACTTGACTGACGTGCTACAGTTAGGGTAAGTACCCTAAACAAAAGAATAACTTCCAGATATGATGATTTGGAGACTAAATCCCCCTCCGCCCCAAAAAGCCCTTTTGCCCAAATTGGAAGTCTAAGCATTCAGAAAAAAGAGCAGAAATGCCAAGAGCAGAAGTAGTTTTACTACAGGCAGGATGCTGCTATTTTTTGAATGAGCAGTTAAATAAACAGGCTTCAGTCAAGTCCAGGGAATCCTCTTACAAAGGAAATAGTGACTGATTTAATTGTACTACATGGATTTAAATTCCATTGCCACCAACAGGAGTGTTAAATAAGACAGAACTGGAAGGCAGAGTCCAGTGTTTTACACTTCATTAGTTATAATGCTATCTCCATTCTGAAGTTAATGATGTGTCAATAAGGATTATGTAAGACATAGAGGGAAGCAATGTCATATATTTCTTATTGTCTTATCTATTCGCTTCAAGTTTTTCACTTGGACTTCTTTATACCTAACTCAATTTAACACTCGTGAAAGACCTCAAAACCAATCCTAGAGCATGACTGGAAGGATTAACTGCATAAATTTTGTTTTGGACTACCTTGCAAAACATGTCCAGAAGTGAGCTTATGATCTGAAGTCCAGGCTGTGAAAGGTATCAGAAAGAATGCTAGTATATAACAGGGCATCCCTTAGGATGTGGATAGCTGCATTAGAATGAGATGCTCAGTTTTCTTCACATGTAAAACGCATGGAGGATGACATTATTTCTCCTGCTTCCCTATTTCTTCTTGTGTAATTGACCATTTCACTTTAAGATCATGTATATTAAAAAAAAAGTTCTCCAAATTGCATAAAGCAGTAAATCTGGACATCTACTTCAACAGGACTTGCAACTTTCATTTCCAGCTTCCAGCCAATCTACTTACTTTCACCTTGCATTCCTTGACCTTGCATCTCAGCCCTTTAGACATGGAAACAGCAGCCTCAAATACTTCTGACTAATCTGCATTAAAAAGCAGTATACTAAGATTGAAACAATATAGCCTTTATAGATCAATACTGAAACTTCACTTCCATGGAAGTCTAAGAGTGCAGTGTAAAGTGACTTTGTAAAAATCCCTGCTAAATATGCCACTTCACACGAACCACATTTTGAGAGATCAAAGAAACAGCTTCCTATAAAAAAGGTGGCTGATTCCATTGCTTTATAGTCTGGCAGAAAGGTGTGGAAATCAGTCTGTGTTAAACTGCTAAACAGACTTCCGCAGCACCAGGAACCTGAGCTTTTGACCCCAAATACATATGTGCAACACAGTTCAAGAAACTTAACTGTCACTGTGCTAGTAATCCTGGTTATTCTCCAACCATATAATCTTGCCCAAATATTCAGCCTGGTAGGTCACATTAAGTAACCAATTAATTTAGATGCTGGGAAAGTTGCCTGGCAAGAGTTCTGCCTGGCTCCTATGAAACAGAGATGAGAACATGTTGTATCTTGTGAATTTAAATATACAAAGAAGGTTTATGATGTAGGAACACACCTTATTTTTTTTTTTTTACAAAATCACTGTCAGTGAAGGCAGAAATGAGACAAAGAAAAAACCAAAACAAACAAAAAAACCCCAACCTTACCCTTCCATTTACTTCACCTCTCCACCAGCCATTCGCGCTCATCTTTGTATAAATTTTGACAACATCCCCTTTCAATAAGGACAGTTCTCTCATGTCTCTTGCACAGAAGTCATACCTGGCTATGGCAATGCCTATTACCTTCGGGCTTAGCACTGAAATGAAACAGACATTGATATTATTAGGGTTTGTTAATTGAAGGCTACTAAAATAATGCAAATAGCAGTACTATAAATATAAAACAATGATTTCACTACATACAGTGGCATTAATTTTATGCAAATGTGAAAGCATCTGCAGTACACAGATCAAGAAGCTGAATGGTGTAAAAGTTGAAGGGATTTTATGTAATTTTTTAACAATACTTTTTATTTTTAGAAAAAAGTCAAACCAGATGAACTGTATAAAGGTCTCCCACCCCAAAATTGCTAAATATATTTGCAATTATTGTATTTTTGTGCTTCATAATAAAACTTGCTGCCAGTTACACACATCAACATATTTTACAGGTCACTAGTTTCTTTCCAAAAGAATTATTAGCATTTACAGTTGATTTAACTTTAAACCTCTAATGAAGCAAAACAAACAGAATAAGGTGCTGTTCTTTCAAGAAAACCCTCCAAGTTAAATATTAATGCACTTAAAATTGGAAGCCAACATCAGCATGAACAAAAACGTAAAGAGTTTCCACAGGAAATTTGTCCTGGTCATTTGTTACAATCCACACAAACATTGGCTGATGTAAATCTACTCTTTTCAGGAGTTTATTCTGTAAATCACCAATGAATTTATTCTCCAAAATTTTTCATGAAGAAAAAATCCTTACCTTTTTTCTTTTTACCGAGTTTCAGTGAAATTAATACTTAAAAATTTTAACCTACATCAATATGTAAGCATTTTGCCAATGTAAAGCCCAGACATTTTAAGCAATAAAAAGTTGTGAAATATTTTTAAAAAGCAAATGGGAAAAAACCTGTTCATTTTGAAACTCAGCTCCTCTCTCCCAAATAATTTTATAGGAAATTATGTTTTTAACCCTCATGTAGAATATTCAAACTTGCAAAAGAAACCCTCAACTCTTCCGATTAGAGGAAAGCAGGCATAGCACCTAAGAGAGAAAGGCCTTTGACCTAGCAGTTTAGAAAAAACACCTACTACTCTACCACATTTTGTAGTTGGATTATTTGGCCAAAGCATTCTTTTTTTTTTTCCCCCCATTAATGCCATTTTCTTTTGCAGTTGTTTTCCTAAGTCACTGTAGATAGGAATTTATAAGCACAAGCAAGCTTCCTACTGAAAAGGTTTCAGAAGAATTCATCATATGATCATGAAGGATAACTTGATATAATGTACACATAATCATCTTTTTTCTCAAAACCCTTTCCAATTTCTGAGAAATTCCCAATCGTCTTTAGGAAATGCCATTAGGATTCTAGTTTTAGCAATGCCTTCAACAATGTAATACTAAAAGTTCATAGCTAGTTGCCTTTAATTTAAATCAGGAACACAAAACATGGCAAACGAGCTAGAAAATCTTGACAGTATCAGCTCTGCTTGTATTTAAGATTTCTTCTGAGCCCACTGGGGACATTTCATAGAAACAGAAGCTTTTGCATAACAGTATTAAATATATGGAAAATAACTATGTAGTCAAATATTTTTAGCTTACAGATACAATACAAACAATTTATTTTACAATAACAACAAAAGCTATGTTTAAATTACTATTTATTATAAAAACAGAAAGCCTAAAAAACTGTTTTGAAAATAGATTATGCCCTCTTTTATATCATGCTACTAAAGTTTAGTCCAACATTTCAGACTGCTTATGTCGAGGATGCTTATCAGATACTTGATACAGGATGTACAGGATGCCATATAAAAGAGAATCAGCATCTTAATTTATTGCCTATATTTACACTATGAAGATGATATAAAAATCTAGGTGATATATTATGTATATTAAAGTTCAAACATATTTTTTCCCCCTCTAAGTCAGATGTAGATGCTACCTGTCTAGATCCTGACATGACTGTTATGTCCTACAACTTATCAGAATTTCAGTAATCTATTTTACAGGGAAAGAGGACATCGTGGGCACCAATTGTTTTGGAGAAAAAAAAAAAAAACAACAAAAAAAACCAAAAAGAGCAGTTATTGACTGTGAGGTCAGTAACCATTTATAGGTGTGCAGCAGTATCACTTGCAGATTTGGAGAAGCATCACAGGATGGAAAGAGTGATTCTGGGGAGCAGGGTATCATTTCAGATTCTAGAAAGGAGATAATGGGGCAAGGAAGAGAATTACACAAGGCTCAGATGAACAAATTTGGGAAAACATGGAAAAAAAGAACTAAGGAGGGAAGAAATGCATGGAAGAATAATAAAGAGAGAAAATACTGAGGAAAATTAGGATATAAAAAGAAAGAAGGGCAGATCTTGGAGAAAGGAGGACTTTTCTTTTTCAAGTTGTGAAGCCAGGGAGGAAAAGCAGAAAGAAGCAAGAGAAATCAAAACCACATATCTCCAAAAGTCTTGAGGCAGAAAGTAGCATAATTGAGATTAATTTAGAATCCAACATCCATATTTTCAAATAAAAGTGATGCTCATGATAGGAAATACATAAAAGGAAGCCAGATGAGTGTTGGAATACAGGAAAATGACAGTGCTAATTTTGGAAAAAATATTAGCTATATCTCTCTGGTGACATAGTCACAAAAACAACTTGGGCAGAGACTATCAACCTTGAATTCCCAATCAGAGCTATACCAGGATAAATGAAACTTGAGGGAACACAGTCAGCATGTGGAAAGGACATCTGTAGAGATTGGAGTAAGAAGAAACATCGAGTGAAGGAGGGAAGAGGATAGCTTGAGGGAGAATGAGGAAGGAGAGAGAGAATGGGACTAACAGCAGAGACTGATGGAAAGAAAATGCCACAACAGGAGAATGTGAATAAGAAATTAAAGAGGGGGAAAAAAAAGAAGCTCTTGAGAAAGCAGTAATAAACAAACCTTGCGTATTAGGAGGGAGATACTCAGAGGATTAACAGGAAATAGAGTGAGAAATCTGAAGGAGTGAATAAAAGGTACGTTGTGAATGAGAAAAATACACTTTTGCTTAATCTAGCCTTTCCTTCTGCAAACAGGAGAAGAAAAGACAGGGAACTATAGTCAGCTTTGATTCACATTAGAGTATGTTGGAAAAGTTTCTCATTGACAGTGAGCTAAATGTGCTGCAAATTAATTTTAATACTAGCTTGGGCCACTGGTGAAGGAACTGGGGTGCAAACAAAAGAGGCTCCATGTGATCACAGCAGGCTAGTCTAGCTCACGTTTCTGCCTGCGCTTAAATTCCAGATGGGTCAATGTACCATTATAAAAGCTGTAGGTAGTTGTTTCTCTCTCCTTGCAGTATTGCCTCCTCATAATTCTGCAGCCATAGCCCCTAAGGGTTGCTCTTGTGTATTAGTCTCCATGCTCCTTCAAGCAATGTACATTTACTTGCACTGTTTAACCAAACCTCAGTTCTATTATACAAGCATGGGCAGCACCTCCAGTAGTGCTCAGTAGTCAGCTTAACCCTTCTCCTGCGTTACCAGCTTCTGTATCAGCAGAACTAAGCCAGCTCTGAAGATCTTTTTGAAAAAAATACTTGTAATATCATTAAATAAGTACTTGTTCATTTAATGTAAGCAAATTCTTTGGCTATTTTAAAAAAGATGGTTTTACTAAGATATATGACATAGCCTATCTATCAGAATATGAAATCCCATTCCGACAGGTAGATAAGCTTAAATTAAGAATTACTAATCAATATTTTCCTTTAATGTTTTGTACTTGTATAAAGAAATACTTTACATAGCATACCGTGATACGCAAGACATTGAATCCTTACTGTTGCAGTTACTTAAGAATTTTCTGATAAAGCCGGTTTTCATAGGAAAAAAGTAATATAATTATGATTTGTTGAAACCATATATGGGAATGCATGATAGGCTTAAAGTAACCCTGAGTCTTGATTGCTGTTCTATCACCATAGGCCACTTCACAATTGTTTTCCTGGAACTGATACCAGTTCCACTATGAACGGAATTTATGATCAAGTACTGTGCAGTTGAATAAAAGAGGTCATCCTCTATCTTCACCCAAAATGATAGAAGCTCACAGTATTTACCTACAATAAAGGGCCAAAACTTAACTCTTTTGTGTTCTCTGATTCAAATGAGGTGAGTGCTTCAGACATTCCAGTTGAATGTCAT
Source organism: Burhinus bistriatus (assembly GCA_013397275.1). Taxonomy (NCBI): domain Eukaryota; kingdom Metazoa; phylum Chordata; class Aves; order Charadriiformes; family Burhinidae; genus Burhinus; species Burhinus bistriatus. Next base: position 256,139 of record VYXH01002883.1, on the reverse strand, counting down.
GACCACAGGGTAAATGGTTATACCAGAATGGTACTTTATATAAGTAAATGTCAACTGGAATAGTGCCTTAGAGTTCAGATTCTGAATCAATATTGTGACTACTGAGAGGAAGTAAAAGTATCTGCCTCAAAAAAATCTGTATGTAAGGAGACAGAAATGGAAGAAACGGACTCCAAAATCGTGAACAACTGAGTGGCAAAACATTCAAGAGCAGTATAGGACATTGAGATTGAAATCCCTGGCATGAATTGAGGAGGGCTCATCAGAGACAACCTCAGCACAAGTAAGCACACTAGGCATTCTACTACCGAGCTGCTCCCTACAATCTTTTTCCCTCTAGAAACTATGGAAAGCCTTAAGAATCCATCTCAGAGCACTAAGCAATTTGGATGGCCTCTGAGAGGCAGGCGTAAAACATACTGCCTACTCACATCTCCTAGTCAGATCTTCATTACGACTACATTCGTGTTCATGCATGCTAGACACCTCCCTTTCCCTAGTGCAAAAGCCAGCCCCAATCCTGATTTGCACAACCTAGGCAAAGTCCTCCACCCCCTGTACACACAGGTGTGTCGGTGTAACGTGAGTGAATGCTGCGTTCTCAACAGTAGTAGCTCCTTCCATATGCTCCTCAAAGGCATTTACCTTCCTACTAGCAAAATTCTTCTTGAATTGTCCAGCGGTGCAGTTCACCTCTTTGAAGACGAGGTCTTAGAGACCAGAGCAAATTACAGCCACACTGATGCACTGATTGAGACTACCACTGCTACTACTTTAAGCATTTTTATGCAGTTGCTTAGCTTAAAATGTTTGCATTTATTAAAGCCAGAGATGGTTAAATGAGAATAAAGAAAACAATATTTAGAAAACAGATGGGTAAAATTAATTAACAATGTTAATGCAGAATTTACAGAAGGCATTTTCTATAAAAAAAACTACTGTATTCTAGGATGCTGCTGCAGTATGGTTTGCTGCAGGGATGGGACGAATATATTATTTATCTATAAGCAGTGAAATTTTCAGGTTTGTGTATTTGAACATATACATTAAAATAGATATAGCCCATAGACGTCGACTACACAGCAAATTAATGGTTATGTGATCATTCATTGAATCTGCTGCAACTATTGAGTTTTGCAACACCTTTTCAAACTGCTTATTGTAATACACTTTTTCAAAAGTTTAAGAGTTTGATTTTTGTTACATTCCAATAATAACATGTAATAACTCAGTTTTTGGAGTCCGAGAAGAACTGAAGTATTAGATTCGTCCCTTCCCTCGCTCGCTGCACACAGAAACAACAGAAGCATATTTAGAAGAAATATAAAAGCAGTAAAGCAGTACCTGACCAGAAAGGAGTGGAGGAAGGGGGAACAAAGCTGTAGTCTGGAGGAGTTACAAAAGAAAACCCACAGAACAAAGAAGGGGCTTAGAGAAAGAAAGAGAAAAAGAGAAAAGCAAAAGAACATTGAAATATTGGCACAAGATTTAAATAATAGTTTTTTAACTATATAATTCATTGATAATCAGGAAACTAAGGTTCCCTACTAAGGATGTCTGGAAGGAAATTGACTGTAATAACTAGAAAATTTGGATCTATGATTTAATTTTTAACAATTGCATTTTTCAAAAAGTAAAGTAGAAAGAAGACACCCATTCAGGGTTTCAGAGAAGCAAATTAAAACTGCAGACTCTTGCAAATATTTTCAGATTTAACAGAATTGTTTTTTCTTCTTTAACTTTGTGTGCCCCACCTCTTAACAATACAAAAAGCAGGAACTTACGCATACGTAAGAATTCCTCTTGAGCCCAGGAAGACTAGTCACACGCCCTTAATTAGGAATATAGTTTAAGCATCAGTTGAACTCGGGTCTCTTAATACGCATGGGAAAAAGTATGCATTTTGCCCTGATAATCATTAACATCAATAGGAATTCCACAGCTAAACTACATCCTCTAAGGCCCAAACAGTATTGCTCATCTTTGCAGTTTTCCCTGTCTTGAGAGAACACCCTTGAGCAAGCAAAAAAAGTATAGGTTTGGCCTAGGCAGAACCAGCACATCACCTTAGTCCCTATAACAGCTTCCTCAGGTGTAAGGTTAGAGGTGCATTTGCTCTATTGCCAACAAACCCAGGATCAACCTTTTTTAAATACAAAATTAGATTAAATGAACTGAAATTGCTTCAAATTGAACTACAGTTTGCTGACATGATCTCACATTTTGTCCCTCTTCTGAAGAGGTAAGGATGATTATATAGCGTAAAAAATCTAATAAAGTTGGGATCTTTGCTCCCAGCTGTGATTTGGAAAGGGAAGTCCACCCTCAACAGCTTCTAAATGTAGCTTCTAAATTATGCCCAATAATATCTATATTTACCGACCAAGAATGTTCCTTAAAAATGTAGCGGGATTATATTCATCACATACAGCTGCTTCCCTGAATTTATTCTTGTGACTACACATGAAACAAAATCATTTTGCTTCAAAATGGTTATTTGCAGGAATGACGATTAGAACTATTTTATGCAAGGAATTAACAAAGAATCCATGCTGGAGATAATGATACATTTTTGTGCATCTTACCTGAATGAGCATAGATGCATTTGTGACAATGAAACTACCAGCTTAATTAATTAAACAGGGCTGATACAGTATTTTAATGTTCATAAGTTATGGGTTATATGTTTTAAAAAGCAAAACAAAACAAAAAAACCCCACCATACAATATAAACCAACAGCAGTTTAGGTTAGTATCTCAAAGTAACACAAAAGAAACATACTCCAGGGCTTCTTGCACACTAGAAACTCCTTTCTGATCCTTCACAGTGATGATCCTTTCTCTGCCTCTAATACTAAATGGATTATCTGAAAACAGTGCCAAAAACTATTCTGTAGAAAAATGTCAACTTTTCTTCCATTTTTCCCTTTATTTCATTAAATGGTCGATCATCCCTCTAATCTAATGTAAGAATTAGTATTTTTCTGTGTAGCAAAACAAGATTTGATCATATTATGTCTAGAAAAGCCTAGGACTGAAAAATTAAGAAGAAAGAATGCACCATTTCCCCAAAAATCTTCCTAATTAACTTGAATTTCTATATTGAGAAAAGTAAATGTCTGACAGCTTTTACAACCACATTAAAAGTGTATAATAAATATCAGAACAGTGGGTAACTTCTGCAAGACTAGGAGCCTAAAAAGCAAAGTTCTAATTAAAGTGGGAAGCCAAATTAACTATCTCCATAAAATGAAGATTTTTTTGTTCTAAAAATCTAGGAGATGCTGAAGGGAGAATCAAATTCCCTGCAAATTTAAGAAGTTACAAGGTGATTTAGTATGATTCATACCAGAAATTACAAGTAAACTGAAATGCCACTTGATTGTCTTTCCTTCAATAGGTAAATGAAAACATGACAATTACAAAAAATGAATATAATCACATTGTTCTAGAAAGTGAAGTTAATTTGGTATTGCCATTCAATTTCACAGCAGCTCAAAGACTTTGGCAGGAGAAAATGATACAACTCTGCCAAAGTCTACAGTGGTTCAACTCATGCTCTTTAGAAATACTTTTCCCACTTATTCAGTCAATTATATATGCTAAAGACCAGCTATTTTGAATAAGAAGCTGATGCCTTTTCAAAAGATGGCCTCCTTAAAAAATCCAGATACAGTCATGTGAATAACGTAGTGCAAAATACTGAGTTGAAACCCAAAACCTCCTTAAAATCAGCTTCAGACTGCCAAAGTCCGTTGCATTCACTAGCTTCAGCCCCATGCTTGTTAAAATATGGTGAATGTGACACTGAGTAGTTGCATAACTGAAAAAAAGGAAAAAAAAAAAGAAAAAGAAAAAAAAAGGAACGGTGCCCTCTTCAGCTGACTTGTCTGGTTTCCTTTCAACAACTCTTTTTCTTTCACTCAGATTAAGTGGGAAGAGGACAAAAAAACAGGTGTGTGGTGGTTCTCATCGAGGCCTGTGAAGTCAATGTCCAATGCTGCTCCATGACTTATTTGCTTCCTCTACTAAACAAAACTGCAGCCTAAAGTTTACCAACTTCTTTCCAAATTCAGCCCAGCAGGGTTCACACAGCCTAGATACAGTTATTCTAACATCAACTTGGTAAAAACTAACAGGGTAGCTTTAAAACTGAGCAGTGTGAGTCACAGATGGGCTGTTAGTCACAGAAATTTTGCCTAAAAAAACCCAGTAACACACACTCATGGGAACATGCTAACACTTTAAATGAAAACTGTCAAATCCATTAAATGAAAGTGTCATCCAGAGTCAATCTAGGCAGGATAGCAGAATTGTGGAAATCTATTCAGATTTTATATGAGGTGTCTGAGAATTGAGAGGGTTTTTTGATCAGTTTGGCCTAAGACAAAACCTGCCATTTCCCACCAGCATAGTTTATAACATTAAATGGCTGATATTTACTGTATCAGAGATGCACTTCCTCATCCCCTTGACTAAAATGAGAGTACCCCATGCTCATTTCTCTTGTTCTTCCATATACTGCCTTAAAAGGTATTGTTAAAGGAGATGTTTTCTTTTGTGTGTAGACTGAAGGTAATGAGGATCTACCATAAGTTTTTTATCCTGTAAAGTTTTAAACGATTTGGCTAATGTTCTTGCAGACTAGTAAATTGGTGGACAGCATAGATACATTCTAACTGGCCTAAGAAAGAAAAGAAATTGGATCCAGTCACAGTCAATAATAACCAAAACAAATGCAAAGTAAAGTAAGCAGGGCATATCCTCTCAACAATTAAAGCCTGAATGCTGCAAGGAGGCAAGGGATGAGGAAAGCACAAGAGATGACAAGAGGAAGAGAGAAGCAAAGGGAGATCGCAAGCTAAAGGGAGAAGAAAGGACGGGACAGAAATCCACCAAGAATGGAGATGTACCAAGATACAGCATAGTGGGGAGACAACTGACAGAAGTCCTGGGAAGCAGTGAAAGAAAAGAGAAAAGGAAGGAATAAAGAGGAATCGGGAGATAGAGACAGAGTAAATGAAAGGCACAGAGACACACTCGTTTCTTACAATTGTCTGTCCTAAATTATTTTCACTTTTATTAGGAGAGGAAGAAAGTCTCCGAAGTTATAGAAGTGTTATGGAACAGAGGCAAGAAAGTAAACAACAGCTCACAAACACAGCAAATGAAAGTAACATAGCCAGCTTCATCATCACAAAGACTAGACTGGATTCTATGGTCTTTCACAGCAGCCTTCATATTGTGAAAATCCCCATTAATTTTTATTTTCCTTTTATTATCTGTTGCAGTACAAAGGTACAGCCATTGTCTGCAGAACCGCAAATCTAATATTTGCTCTATGACAGACACATTATATACTTTCCAGAGGCCAGCCATGTGGTACTTTTTATTATTAACGTTGAACTTGTATGTGTCCTAAAAATCATGCTAACTTCCACTTAAGTTCTAACAGGCTAAACAAAGAATACCACATGCATTGTAAATCTTCTCAGTTTAGAAATAAACTTCAAAACTTTTTAACTGCTATTTACATTGTACAGTAGTTCGTTAACTTTCAGAAGCTTAGAGGCCTGTAATAAACATTAAGGTTAAAAGGCAGGCATAAAAATAATTATGATACAGTAAATCTAATGGGGGTTTTTTGACAAGTTTATGTGGTATTACTGAGATGCTACTTCATATGGCTACATTACAAGACTGATTTATTTAAATCCCTTTTTAAGGATTAGAAATTGTCACAGATATTATTAACACTTGTAGCTGCGTGTATGCAAATGTCTGAAAAAACTAGGCAGGATGCAGTTTAATCTCTCACTAGCATGCCTAATAGATTTTTGAATATCAGGGAGATTTTAAGTTTGGCAGCAAGACAAGCTTGCTAGACATGTTTATAAACCTCCTGGCAGATCTGAATCTGCTTAGCTTCAAAAAAATCCTAGCTAAAAACATTACCATATTAATTGGTTATATGACAAAAATGGAAAATGATGATATTCAAAGTACCTTGTCCTTTTAATATTTATATGTCAGAAAATAATACACAAAAAATTATAATACTCACAGCTACCACCTGTTCTGTTACTCCTTTGTCCCACTGAGTTTTCAGATTCTTTGTATGGAAATTGAAGAGTAGTATCCAAACTTCGAAAGCCTTCTTTGAGAGAGTGGTGCTTATAGTATTCCACGAGTTCCTTTCAGAAAGGAAAAATACTATGTCATTGGAAACTGAAATCACACCTTTTTCAGCATTCTAGTGTACAGTCAATGACAGTTTTATCACACAAGTGACCTTATTTTATACTACAACATCCCATAGTACATGTATATTTTTAAAAAATCAAGTATCCTAAATATTGACTACTTTTACACTGCCACTTAACTTTTTTTTTGTTTTGGTTTTTTATTGTTGTGGGGGTTTTTTGGTGGGTTTTTTGTTTTTTTTTTTTTTTTTTAAAGTAAAACCTTATTGTCAGAGTCAACATTTATTGCTCCTTAGAGCCAGGCTGAGCATGTATCTGCTTTTCTGAAGTTAGGCTTAAGTATATAATGGTAACTGTCTTTGTTTTCTCAAATTTATTCTGCAATGAAGTAGGTCAACAGCAACTTAATGAGCAGATACACAGACCATTTAAAATGTTCGAGGTTCTGCCATTAAAATTTGTGGGGTTTGTGGTTTTGTGGGGGGGAGGGGTGGGGTGGTCAGCTCGTGCACCCTGACTGAAAAATCCAGCATTTCACATGCTCCTCAGGTCCAACCAAAACATTTGTTTCTGTCTGTGTGTATACGTGTGCATATATAAAAACACACATATACACACACATACAAATTTTATATGTATGCACACACATACATATATATGCAAATATAAAAACCTGGTTTAAATAGTTTGTGTAACCAAGCAGATAAGTTACTTCAGTTTCTTTTCTAAAGAAGGCAACACCCATCAAAATACTGACAGCTCGTGTTGTTCCTTTGCCATCTTCAACCCCTGCCATTGCCTCTTACATTTGAATTAGCCCTAATAATGTCAGTATCACACAGTTTGTACACTCAGTCATTCCATTCTACTTACTTACATTTAGATTTCCAAAATCAAAGTTGATCAAGCCAAGTTTAGGTCAAAATAAGGAAATAGTGCTGTGGTTCAATCATTTTCTTCTAGTTAAAAAATATTTAACAAAATTATTAGCCTGCAACAGCCTACATCAGTTCAGTGGTATATTAACTTTAGCCAAAAAAATGACTCTCAAATTATTTAGTCCAAGAGCTAGTGCATAAACCATAGGTTCTTGATAATAGTCTGAAGATTATCTTCTGAACTGAATTCTGGATAACTTCACTCCCCATGCTGTGAGCTGTTGCACATCTCTGAAATGGCTTCTAAGGCAGAATCCAAAGCTTAGTAAAATCTACACCCGCTTTTAACAGTTCATGATCAGAGACCTGCCAGGCACTCTAAGTAACCAGAAAGGCCAGGAGACTAAGAACTGTTTGGGCTTTGTTGTCTGATATCAGAACAGTATGCAAGCTACAAGGTCAGCAATCAAATTTTCTGTCACATATCATCACTGAGTACCCAGACATTCAAATTACTAAGGCAACAGAGAGGGTGATCTGTAAGTAAGCAGCATTCAAAGTAGAATTTCTTGATAAATGGAAAAATAATTAGTATGAAACTTTTGTTACCTTTTTGCACCACATAAGTCTGTAAGAATTATGCTGTTTGGTACAGATAGTAAGTACTTCAACTGGACAGATTTTATTTGTTGGCAAAATAAGTAAAATGGTTCCAAACTGAGAAAAAAAATTACTTTAGGTCATAAAGATTCAATTGCTTTTAAAAGCTTAGTTTCATTCTTCCATGTCATTCCTTGTCATTCTTCCATGACAACAGTTGACAAACAACTGGCTCCTAAAGCATTCATTGCACAAATCACAGCAGCAAGCTTACAAACAGCTAAGGTAAGTAGCCCCTGCCAGCATAGATGGGGCTGCTCAGGAGCCTGTCACATTACCATGATTCACATCAGCAGCAGAGCTGACCTTTCACTGCACCTTGGCCTGCTTTACACACTGAGCACATTTTAATGACTCTTGTGAAAGTTTTTCAAATGTACTATGAAAATTACATACAAGAGCTGTTCTACTTTTGTTACCTCCAAACTAGTACAGAACACCGTGTCACTACAGATCACTACTCTAGGTTTCCATGGCTGCTGGCTTTGATTTTCTTCTGCTCCCAGTTCTACTTAGACTACTTTTGTTCCTCTCTTCTTCCAGACACTTACTTTTTCTCTTGCATCTACCCAGAACAAAGCAGTTGTTCCACCGCATATGCAAATAGTACTTAACACTATCGCTTGTCTACTTAACTCTCAAGGGCAGACTTCATAATAGCCTAAATCTGAGTTATGAAATTACTTTGTCCTAACTGAATGTTAGCAAGGCTAAATTGGTAGCAATGAGGCCTTTACACTAGAAATTTCTTTTGTCCTCTCAATTCTTTGATGCAATGCATATTCTTTTTATTTCTTTTTTATCCAAGTTTGTGTCCTGTGTCCTACTTATATCTCTGATCATTCAGCTCTATTTTGAAACCTGCATCAGTGCATTAAACTGCATTGTTGCCATAAGAAGATACCTGGCAGTATGCGGCTCCAGCTCACAGGCTTTGTCAACATCCTGAGAGCGCTCCAGTGAATCACTTGTAGGGTTTGCAGACTAAGTAGACACCTCCTTCATGCATTTGAGGAACGCCACGATTTCTGTTGCTACCAACGACAAGATCTCAGGGTCACCAGCCCTAACACTAAACACTTCACTGGTTTTTAAGTGTCAAATGAAGACATTAGAGTGAGGAAACAGCTTGGTGCATTCTTCATCAGGACATTTATGTTCTCCCCATTCTAATGAGCACTTGTTTCAAATACAATCAGGCAAAGCATAGACTTCTGCTTGATTTTTTACCACCTGTAGGATGCTCTTGTTTTATCAGTGGTTAAACTCATTTCTAAGACTTCCTGGTTTTAAAGCTTCTCTCCCTACTCATTTTGCATTGTCATTCATTTTTATTTATTGTTTTAGAGTACTTGGATATGCATGCAGGAAGGTCGTAGCATAAGTTTTAATCCAATGGATTGCACTAAAGATAATATATTGAAGAAGCTTCCTTTAACAATGTATCAGAAAATGCTTAAGCAGTAAAATTTTACAAATGCACTAAGGTAATTTATTCAGACACTTTGTATTTATGAGTCTTGTCTGAGCAAAATTAAATTCTTTCAAATTGAAGTTCAAAAAAAGGAATTTCTTCCCAGCACGAGATGACTCTGACATAACATTGAAAACTCACTGATCTAGACAGTTATAACACCAAACTCTTATTTCTGGAAATGAACTATGCCCATAGTTAGAGTGAAAGTTAATGAGAGAGCCTACGTTTTATGTATTATTACTATAGATCGCTAGCGAGTGGTTTGCTGACACAGAGTATAAGTTCGAAGTAACCACACAGTTGCTTTAATTTAGACTAGTTGGTATTGACTCCAGATTACTATTATTCCAACAATGATTTCTGAGCTATTAGCAGTTTAGACAGCCCCATTCTCTAGCTGCGCTTCTTTGCCTGTTGCACCAGGACCAGGAAGACCAGCCTCTCCGAAGTTTTTCTCGGCTCTCTGACACAGCTGCACCTTATACCCTTCTCCCTCTGAACTTACACATCAATAGGCAACATTATGTTCAGCAGTACATGTGTACGTGTGCTGGGCTGGGAAGGAACCTTCACTTAGCTACTTTTAGGGATCATTACTGGATAGGGAAAGATTTCCAAATACATCGAATTCGCCTGTCAAGATTCAGCCTAACTCCACAGTGGGCTGATATATGGGATTCAAATTCCTCCTCTCTTCCACATCACTGCAAGGGACACAGTTCAGTCCTAAATATAAATATGCAATTTTAAGCACATACTACCATCACTTAGAGCATAAACCATAAATATAAAAAATTATCCTATAGCAGGTACAGACACAATTGAAATCTCTCACTCTCACAGCCTTCTGTAATTTCACAAACCAAAGTAGCTCTCACTAATAGCAACGTAGAAAATCGCACATTATTAAAAACCTAATCAATGCTTACCATTAAATTTTTAAATTTTCTGTTTTCTGCAATGTGGAAAAAGCCATCTCTTGTTAAAATCTTGATGTGTTTCACTTCGTTATTGTACCTGTGGGCAATGAATAACTTATGAATATAAATGTGTTTTTAATCAGATGCAATCAATAATTACCTGAGGCCATGCACCAATACCACCACACAAATAAATTCTTCAGACAAAATGTATATCTGTGCTAAGACAAAGCTGACATCTAATTAACCAAATATATTTATTAAAGTACAGCTGAAGAGGTAATCTGTATTCAGAAAAAAAAGTCACAGCTAACTGCTCATTCTAATTGGGAATTCCCGTATATTTCTTACTTTTATATTCATGTTGATAATCAACATGAAAGCAAACAAGACCCTCACAATAATTTGCATCCACAGAATTTATGAACCCACATTTTACTGAAATGTCTTAGATGCAAAAGGCTTTGACAAGTTCTCACTGAAGTCAATGAAACATTCTTACTCACTTCAGAGAAGTAGACCATCATTTTTGTAGACCTGTTTGCTATATCAGCATTATAAAACCATTGCTACTTTCCTACTATAAATCCTAGGTATTTTTGTCAGCAACTTCATTTTTCCTATATTGACTCTCCTAAAGGCTGTATATGATTATATACATTGAAACAGGGTTTTATTTTCCTTATTTATTTCAAATATTATCTAAACATAAATGAGAACAGGAAAACTTTCTGTAGGAGATTTTATTCCACTTACTTGATACTAATTGCATATTCTCCTGACTCTTTGGTCCTGTGCCGCACCAGGTAAGTGCTATTTACTCTGTTAATAAGTTCACCCTCTGCTTGCAATCGTTCCATTGCTCCTGCAAACCTGTAACAGAGAACAATAAAAATTGCCTATGTTTTTTTCAAAGTTACAAAGACAGGTCTATCAAATATGCAACGCAGAGTCCCAATATTCTGCATATGAAGGCGACCTAAAAATACATCAGTTGCAACTGAATAACTCTTCCAGATCTTTGAATGAAGAATAAAGCATGAAAAAATTCTGCACTGGGGGAGGATTTTTAATTAGAAAAGTACTTGTGTACATGTTGAATACAATGCCTGTTAAGGAAAGTACTCTAGCCTGAGCGTAAGCTGAATGACTACTGGCTTGAATAGCTCATAAAACCAAATGTTTTTCTGAATCATGTGTTGCAAATGAAACAATAAAACAGTGGTCCAGAACCTTTGAACCTCCCTGAGTTCTAGTGGGATTTATCTTAACAGAGTGGAAAATCAGCCACTGCTAGCATATTGGGTCAAAAAAAGACCCATATAAAAACTTGGTATTTATACAAACACACTATTTTATCTGGTTGTATAATTATTTATAACCTCTAAAAGCTAAAGTTTATGGGGGTAGACTAAAGATCCATAAGCAAAGCAAAACAAAACAATCAGCCTAGTATGTCCAAATTTGAAAGAGCTGATGCTAAGAGTTGAAAGCTAAGACAAATAAGTCACCGATTCTGCAGCCTGACTGCATAAGCAGATTTGTGTCCTTGTTCTGCCTTGCTGGTTTGGGTGGGACTTCATGAGATGCTGTCACAGCAGACATTTATTTGCAAAACTAGAGGTTAAACTGTTAATTGAGGAAAGTGACCTAGCTTCCAGGGAAATTATACTTATTCTACCATTTTAGAAAGTAGTCTAAAGGCAGTCAACATCACAGACAACTACTATGTTAAATTTCATACTAATGCATCACTACCAATTAGAAGGAAGCTTTAAATAAGGAACAGTTATTTTATGAAACACACCAGGGAACATGCATTTTGAAGTTTATCACAAAACACATGACTTTTTACAGCAAGTTTCAGCCTAAAATCATTTTTCAGTCAAGTATTACAAATCCTTAGAAGATAAAGATCAATGTCAATGATGTGCTTTCTTCTAACAAAATTATAAATAAAGAAAAATTTTAGAATTTAATTTAAAATACCAATTTTAAATATTAAGCATTCTATTTAGCTTGTTATAAAAAAATCAGTATTTTTTTAGATCCAATTATGATTCACTTTTGGCAAACTAGAGGAAATCAGGACTCGCATCTAAATGACAAAGCATAAAACCAGTGAAAGAACACAAGTGATGCTTGTTCTGTTCTCTCAGAATCACCATGTCTTTTCAAGAAGCAAGTTGAATTCCAATAGAGTTCACACACTACATAAGCCTCAGACCGGCAGTGGTTGTAGTTTTGATACACCATCCTTTTACATCTCTATAGTCTTTATTTTTTTTTTAGAGGAAACGCAGAATTATTCATAAGACAAGATTTATCTAATGTTACTCCTTCTCTTTATTCACTTAACATGTAAGATCTACTTGCATGCTTCATATTATACTCATCTCTTACTATTCTATTTCAGACCTCTGGGACGAAGGCTGCACAGCTACAGGCTTGTAAACAAAATGTCAAAATCATTAAGCATTTTATTACATCAGAAATGCTTTTAGGCAATGCATGGTGTTGCTTTCCCAAACCATTACACAATGCCTTCTTCAGAAGCCTAGAAAGGTTAAACCAATATAAATTAAATTGTAATAAACACAGTTGTCTTTCTACAACTGCTTCTTTCAGAGAGATTCTCTTAAGACTAGACAGGGACTCACCACAGTTGTGAAGAGTAGTCTACCGGTTTAGGAACCTAGGACGTGAAAAGATACAAGAGAATGAGGATCAAGATTTTTTCCTAATTAACAAAAATTAGAAAGCATTGATCTAATTGTCAATATCCAGATGAAACAAGTTAAAAGAAACAGATGATCTAATTAGTTTGCAAGTCTATTTTCTTTTGAAGGAAGTTATAATAAAGGACAAATATTCCATATCATTCCGAAAGTAGTAAAGAATATTTTAACTCTTTGCTGCTGTGACAGATTTATTTTTTTTTTACTTAATAGAACTGTCAGAATTTTTTCTGACAGTGCTTACATTCAAATTTCATACATAAAATATCTCAATGCTACATATTGTTGAAAAGTATCATTAAAATGTGCACCAAGTTTACAGTAACGTATATAAAATTCACTTCATGTATGGCCTTAGAAAGACTGTCTACTTGGAAATATAGTATATAATCTTCTGAGAGAGTTGAGGATAATCCACAGATTGTATTGTATGACATCATTCATACCTTTATATTTGACTTGGTTAACTCCTGTACTGGATTTTAATAAGCATGGAATTTGATTCTCAAATTCAATTTAAAAAATAAAGCAAGTGACAATCAGTTTGCAAAAATGGATGTTATATGTATACATAAACATATGCATATATAATGTTTACCCATGCACAAGATGCACAGTATAGCAATCCCCATGAAAATCAGCGTTTCATCTGGACCACCTCCTACTTCTGTATGATACTTCGATATTACCCTACTCTTCCAGAACAACGTGTGAAACTTGCAAAGTGCTGAAAAATTTATTTTAGTGGAAGCTTAGCATACATCTTGCAGACTTATAACCTAGCATCATATATTCTTAGATAAGCAAATGTTTTCTTTTTTTGTCTTCTAGTAAAACAAAAGAATGTTTTATTATTTTCTGGAATCTAACAGGGAAAACATTACAGTAACATTCTTTTTTTTTTTCCCCTCCATTTATGATATATGGAATCTCTTCAACAGAGACTTCCAAACACAGATCAACTGAGGAAGATATTATTATACAGGCCTAGAAACTTAAATTAATTGAAATCAAAATCAATTACCTCTCCTACTAACTTGACCTCAGATATCAACCAAGATGTTTATTCAAGTCTCTAGACCTGACCTTGAAATAAACTCCAGTGACAGGACAAAAAAAGCTTCCCCCCACCACCCCAAACCCCGCTGCCAACAACACAAAAACCCCACCTCCCTGCATATTTAATCACAGTATTCTGCAGTTAAAGTTGCAAGAGTCAAGTAATGCAAAATTTTTGTGTTAACCTGTCCAAAACGCTATGGTATATTCTAGGAGTATTGCTGAGGTAGTAACAGGCACCTTTTGAATGGAAAAAAGCAGAATAAAAAGCTATGAAGTGATTATTGAACCAGGATATTGCGAACTAGAGGACAGCAGACATTCTGAGTTGAGGGAATGTACAGAGGAATATGTTATTTACAACCACTTGTGTTGGTAACGTTATCTTGCAACCTCCTCAAAAAAGCATAGTTACTGGAATGCAAAATTACTAAATTATTGAAACAAGGAAGAATTGTTACAATTTCACCATTTTAAGGCTCTCATCTTCATGCTAAGAAGCCTCAACACTAGAGTTATAATGGACGTACTCCAAATGCTTCACTTAAAACACTAAGTATTTTCTTACTTAACTTCAGAACAGTGTTTTATTGAGAAAGTTTTCAAAAAAACTTCAATTAGGAATTAAATTAATATCTCTCCTAACTTCTCTTTCCCCACAGAAGTAAACAAAATTGCTCAGGTTTTTGTGATAGGATAGGGTTTTGGCTAACTTTAAATTTACTTAAGATGTAACTTCCATCCCTGCACCTTTACGATTCATTTCCGTGAACCAAAATTTGCAGAGTTCACAAAGCTCTGCTTACTGCCTTTGACATAATGGTCACTCAAACTAAGTACATAAACACTTACTCAAATGCCTCTCAACCCAAGATTTTTATGATAAAATTCTGAATTTTACAGGACAGCCTAAAACTTACATTTATTTTTTTTCTAAATAACAAAGCAGACACTAGTGTGGAACACGTTAAAGTTCTCTGTAATAAAACCAGGGTTCAGCTTGCACAACAGTAAATCTATCCAGCTGTTAAAACAGTCATTCAGTTAGTCTAGTCCTTCAGAAAGAAAAAGGAAACATGCATTACTCCCAAATAGCGTAGACAAAGGGCTCTCCAACAGCAGCATTTGTAGTGCTAGGGTATGCAAACCCCTTTGAAGTGCAGGGGGCTTAATGTAGCCACGTACTGCCACTGGTAGCAGCAGTGGCACGTCATATCCCTACAGCTACTGATGGTGTTACTCGGGTACCTCTGCTTCTAATGGCGAGACTTGGGAAAAAGTTACCAGAATATGAATATGCAAAGAATTCCTATGAGAAATGTTTTAGTGAAACAACCAAATGAGACATTTCAAGGCCACCTAGCCACTTACAGAGTCTTTACACACTGCAAGATATTTCAATAATACGTTTCATCTACAGAAGATCTGCACCTTTAATGATTTGTATTACCCCCCCTTAGGACTAATTAAATAACATGCATTCTATCAGCAGCAGGAGAAGAAAGAATAGTTAGGAAAAAAAAATTCTTAATTTGTGAAGTATTCTAATATGTTGGAAAGGATAAAAAAATTCAAAGATGGTTTAAGTCCAACCTTCAGAGCAGTTAAACAATAGATGAGTAGTCCTTTTCATTAATTTTGAATGGACAGATATACACATATAGCAAGTGTCGTTCATTCTCATGAAATACAGGAAAATCAAATGTTATTCTAGAAGCTCTTGGCTCATACTGTGCTATGTATCCAATGCCTCTATAGAAATGAGAAAACTGGAAGCTAGGAAGAACCAGATATTACTCATATGGTGCAGAAAATGTCTGCTGACACATACTACTTATTGCAAAGAGAAAAAAATTGTTTATAGGTACATCTGTGAAAAGTCTGGAATATAGATATTCTGGAGCTCAGCAGTTTTTCATTCAATATTCATTCCTAAAGTCTTTTGATGTATGTATTTTATGCTGTTTCTGGGCATTTTTATATCAGCTGGTTGTAAAGACTGTTAGACTTGATAATAACAGTAAAAGTTATAGCATGTTTAAAATCTGATTGATGTTTCAGTATCTTTAACTGCATCATTTATCATAATAAGATGTTTATATTTCATCCTTTCAAGTTAACAGTGGTGAAGCATCAATTTATCTTTTTGTTCTGATCATGACATCGGTTGGTAACATTTCATGAATAATATTTATTCATTCTGTAAAACTGTATTATTTTCAATACTCCTCTAAATAGTATATTTCTAAATTTAGCAGAAAGCTTTATCACTAGGAAGCAACCTTCACAACATCCCAGTAGCATTTTTCCTAACTTTGGATACATTTCCCCTGCTTTGAAGTGTAGCGGTAGTTCCTAAAATGTTGCTACAGTTGCTGTCAATGATACTATACAATGACTAGGTGGCTCCAAGAACCTAACGCCAATACATAGCAGGTACTGCCTGGGTCCAGGACAGTGACACCATGGCACGAGAAATCCACAATTTTTGCAATACGCAGAGGGTGGAGGGAAGAAAGCTGAGCTCACATGAAGACAGGCTAAGTTCCTATGAGGACAGGCAGAGAGAGTTGGGGTTGTTCAGCTTGCAGAAGAAAAAGCTCCAGGGAGAACTTAGAGCAGCCTTCCAGTACCTGAAGGGGGCCTACGGGAAAGATGGGAGGGAACCTTTATCAGGGACCGTAGCAATAGGACACAGGGTAATGGTTTTAAACTGGAAGAGAGTAGATGTAGATTAGGTATTAGGAAGAAATTCTTTACTGCGAGGACGGTGAGATACCAGATCAGGTTGCGCAGAGAAGTTATGAATGACCCATCCCTGGAGGCATTCAAGGCCAGGTTGGATGGGGCTTTGAGCAACTACGTCTAGTGGAAGGTGTTCCTGCCCACGGTAGGAGGGCTGGAACTAGATGATCTTTAAGGTCCCTTCCAACTCTAACCATTCTATGATTGACATAACATTTTCATCTTTATTCCAGAGCTGTTCCCTCACCCAGTCTAACATACTTTGTACCTACAAAGATTCTGTGCATCCCTCTTCAAACAAAATACTGAAAATATAGGATACTAAAGATGTCTCAGGATATACTAATGTATTTATATTCTTTAGGATCACATGTATATTTGTTTTAGAAACTAAGGCACAATATGAGCCTTAAAGGCATATCAAAATGCAGCCACTAAAGAGCTGATTCCACCTACTTATAAACCATTTAAGTGGCATATCTTGATTGCTGTAATGAAAGCAATTCTGTTAATAAGTCAAACCGTTGTGAATCAAGTTAAAAGAAGTTAAAGCTGTCTTAAAGCAAAGTAAGGAATATGATTCATCACTGGTTTTATGGGTTTACATCAATTAATCTCAAAGGGACATATAGTAATCTGATGCACAGTGTTACAAAGGGCACAGAATGAAGGATCAAGCATACAGTATATTTATGCATCATCACATCTGTATACAAAACTCTTCAGTATATATTATAAAATAATTTTTCTTATTATTATCCTGAACTTTTCTAAATTGAGAACATCCTTACGTGAAATAAAGGCAGGTAAGAACCTACATAGAGGAGAAAATTTATTGAGCAGTCTGAATTCAAAGTTTTATATTAGTTTTACATATTTTTAAACTCACTTCTTATGGTGTAATCCCTCTCTCTAACCCAAAGTGACTGGGAATAGATTAGAACCACAGCATTCTCACCCTACTGCTGGGAACGGAAAAAAGTGCACTTTCACATAAAATGTGTTTGTTCTATACTCTGGAAACTCTTTAGACAGTTCAATTTATTAATATTCCCAAAAGTTAAATCTGCTTCTCAAATGTGTTTTCTTGACATGTCCTACTTATATCTGATAACCAAAAGTATTAGAATGCTATATTTCAAGCAATATTGAACATACCATGAAAACACAAAGGAACTAGAAACAACAGGATTTTCCTAAGGTAAGATTAATAAAGCGACGGTATGAACTAGGCAGTTTTTCTGTAAGATGGCAAACAGAATTAAACAATTGTACTTACACATGGGCTAGGCTTTACTGCATCACTTGGGAAGAATCCAAGCTCCCCTGTTGTTAGATTTCTGCCCTAGTGGGGAAAGAAAAAAAAACCAACACCAAAATTTCCATTTTTGAGACATAATGGGGATTAATAGTAAATAATAATATATGCACAGGAATTTCAGACAGTAAGAGTATATTAAAGAGTCTAAAATAAAATGCTGTTCCAAAAAAGCATTACTCAACAGTTGTGTGGTTATGTTGGTTTTTTGATTTTTTAATTTACATAATTAAGTAATAACTATAGCTGATACCCCTGAGAGCTCTGAGAGATGAGTTCCAAGAAAAGGACTCAGAGCTTGGGTTGTGATTCCCAGTTCTGTCAATGCCTGCCAGGGTCTGATATCTTCATTAACATTAATTATCTCCTTCAAGTTACTTCCTCCTCAGTTGGCATCACTCCAGTGAGAGCTGTGGTAGTTCTGCAACGTTACAGACTCCCAAAATGACTATCCCACCATGCAGCAGCAGCTGCAGCACCTGAGAAATCATGCTAACTCCAATGGGAACTTGCAGCTAATAATCTATCAGCCAATTCAGATATGAAGTTCTACAGTTAAGGGTTTCCATAAGTGATACAAATCACTGGAAATCAGGTGGGCACGAGAATATTAACAGAATTAAAGATTAACTGTCTATGATATAGTCACAACATATTGTAGATGCACCCACACAACTGGGTCACCAGCTGCAGAAATGCATCCAGCACGGCCTAAACTGAGCCTTTTATGCGATACAACTGTTATCCCAAAGTTGCAGGACCACCTACTCTGGGCTTCTAAGGACCAAAAGTGACCTGATCATCACAGTGCCATGCCTCAGCAGCTCACAATTCACCACAGTTCACTCTCCTGAAGAATGCCTCCTCAGCTAGATAGAACAGTAAAATAAAAACACCTTTCTAGTGCTAGTAAGCATTTGGCTGTGACCATGCTAACTACATTTTTCAGAGCAGAACAGCACATAACTAAAATTTCTAAGCACAGATACATAAAATGAAAGCATCAAAATGTGTATTTTGGCAAAAAAAGTTTTGATTTGACAGATTTTTAAAAGCACATAAATGCCTAATCTCCATTAAATCTAATATACTGACTGTAAACATAATATACTATCAGCATTTGGCAAGGAGAGTGAGTACTTTACAAGCATTGCAATGTTGAAAATTGCATTTATTTTTTAGTTTTGATGGCTTACCTGCAACATAAAAAATCAAAAGGGGAGAAAAAGCTTCAGAAACAGACATGGAATTTCTTTGGGGTTTTAGTTCATTCTGTTTATGTAACACTAAATGTGTAATCGTACCCTAATACCACCACACAAAACAGAATTCAGCAATTTCAGACAGGGTGGAGCTGTCCCAGCTGTCACAGTACCATAACTTGTCCCAGCTGAAACCAGGACAGGCATGAACGTAACAAGCCCTGAGACAACCCAAGAAAGGCTTTGTCTTCCGAAGACAAGCGTCACATGAGATGCCTTTGTTAGTTAAGCAACAGCAAATCCTTAAATAGAACAGGGTTTCATTTATTAGACATTGCTGAAAGAACAGCTCATTTTAAAATGCTCCGTCGCTAATAAGCTCATACAAATAATTTGATAATGTCCTCAGAAGACTAGGTTATTTTGTTTACCTTTAGAAATCCTACCTAAATTCATCAAGGCTTGGTGTCATTACACACAAAACCATGACCTGTTGTCAGATGATGATTTTAAAATTTAAGATCTATCCATCAACTTATTAACAGCAGCAAAATTATTATGCCACCATACTTCACTTCTACTAATCACTTCTTTCTACTTTATGTTTCCTGCTTGCTTATTGTTTGATGAGTAAGCATTTTCCTTGAACACTACCCTATAATGGCTTATGGTCATTATAAAAGCAGAAGCAAAGGAATGGACAGCTAGTTTTAAAATGTATATTATGTATATACTATTACATTGTAGTTCTAAATTATTATATTCTATATTAAAATATACACTACACATATGTGTGTGTATGTGTCCATACATATTCATATATATAAGGGCCAATGAAACCCTTCAGTTCATTTCTTTCAATGACTAGAGGCTGATTCACGAGTCTTGTACCTGTTTTAATGACGGAGACTTTCTGAAGCCATTTGACACATTAGTTCTATATTTCCAGACTGCTGCCTGCTACTTAGCTATGCAATGCCCATTAACATCATTGGACATGCACAGAACTAGAACTCCAGGGTAGCTAAAATTTATACATTATCAAGTTCTTCTCCCATCTTCATTTTGTTTACTGCAAAGTGTGGTGAAGAGAGGAAGGACACAGGCAAAAAATTACAAACCAAATTACAAACCAAAAGGGGAAAAAAAGGCACTTTCAAAAGGCACTTCTACAGTGCTGCCTCCTCAATGTTTCAATTTTATATCATATTTACAATATACTTAATGCCTTTTGGCTGTTTGCAGCAGGACCACTAACTACTGAAGCATTAGAAAGTACATCTGTAACAGCTATTACTTGATATGGGTTTAATCTGCATTAAAGAAAAGCTGGTTTTGAAAAAAGAAAGAATCAGTCCAGGAAATATCTGTATTCTTTTGGCATACTTGCGAAACATGATTGCCTGAGGATGGCGAGTAACTGCAATGCAAACCCGTAAAACTAGAATTACACTGTATCTTATGGTAGGCATTGCAGCACCCCTGAAAGCCTACCCTCAGGTTAAGCAGTTACCAACTTAACTCAAACCAAACTCAGAAGAGGAAAGAAATATTCACATCTGTAATAAAAATCTGACTACTTCAAAGCTGCACTACTACAGCTGGAACAACTAGTAGTGCTCCGGTTAAGGGGTCTGAAATTTCCATTTAAAACACCTAGTTTTCTCCTCTCTCCCCCCACCCCAGCCCCTCTTCCTTTTCTTATTTTATTCTGTAAGTGTTGTTAGCTGAGCGCCAGCTACGCAAGCAGCATGGCTCTTCTGGCCTTGCACCTTGACGGAGCAAAGCAAAGCAGTAAAATAACTTGTGATAGTATCAACCCCCCTAATATTACACTTCCTCTTTGAGGAAAGCTTAGATTTGGACGATAGCAGTGAAGAAGCAGAAAGCAAATTTATGGAATTCAGAAATGCCTATTCCAGCTATCTTATTGTCTCTGTGATCACTCAGTTTTCCTCTCAGAAAAGTATTTACTGTTTCATAAAGAAAAAAAAACCCGTAATTCTCCTGTTTTGCAGGCTGCATAACAGGTAGATTCATGTGTATATGGTCTTGAATTACTACAGAACTTACCACAATAATTGCTATACAATCAAACATTAACAGAATTTTAATGTCTATCAAAACACATTTGATTATATTTAAGCTGTAATTTAAGCATTGCTTAGTAACTTGTGGTGTTTATTTGATGTACTGTAACAAACAAAAAATTATACTTAAACCACACATACTTATCTATTACAAGCACTTGAATTTCTAAACTGAGTGACAGCCGACTTAAAAATCCATTCTAATATTAGTCTTGCAGGTCAGCTGTAAATTACTCTAAACCGCCTCTTGAATAAAACTTAGAGATTTTAATCCAAATTGTGCTTTGCAGGTTTTTTTCTTAACATGCATTTTTAAAGTGCAGATGTCATTACAAGACAGCTTGTGAGAAAAAGAAAAATTCCTGAACGATGCTAATGGAGATGACAATTTCCATTAAGATTCAAATCTGTTATTAGGGCCTCTGGAGAAAAAGCTTCACGCACTTTCTGGTTTCTGCTAGTTAAACACAGTGAGATTCTAGCTAAATTCTTTAGCATGATAGGTACAAATAACATCTAAGATAAATTTCAGCAGATTGAGTTGACAGATGTATATGAACATGACAACAGAATCAGTCCCACAAGGTGTCAATAATTCTGGCTTGTACTAAGTGTATTAGTCAGATGATTATCTTCTAGCCAGTCCCAAATCACAAGCGTGCTTAAATGCTTCTCTGGATCAGAACACAAGACTTTGCAGAACCAAGCCCTACATATGAAACTACATAGGTGAAAATCTGCCAACCAACATTTGAAAAAAGTTATTTTTAGCGATGTGAAATATCTTGAAATACCTATGGTCTGCTAAATAACAGATTGGGGGGGAGTTCCTTGTTGGGGTTTTGGGTTGTTTTTGTCTGGGGGTTTTTTTGGGGGGGTGCGTTACAGTTATTTACATAGTTTTAAATCAATAAAGCAATGTTGTTCAGGATGATGCAGTGGCATAGGAACAGAATTTACTGATTCAGTCCTGAAGAGTTTGGAGAAAATTTAATCCTCACTGAAGCCAGTGAAAAAAAAAAAAAAAAAAAGGTATGACCTAACTCATGTAACAGACCAAGCAGTTTTATAATTACATTCATTAACTTATTATAGTCTCAAAGAAAAAAGAAAATTATGAAGGCAAACACAGGAACAACAATTCAAGACAAGGACAGAAGCTTCCCAGTTTTTGTTCTATTAATATCCTGAAAGTTCTTCTATTTAGCTCTATTTCTATTTATCCAACAATATCAGTTTTACACAGGATTCTAGTACGAACAATTAAGAAAACAATAAAGAAAAATGAGACATGCTTTAATGCATTTATCTTTGAAGTGAACACAAGACAGCATATTTTGAATCTCTTTATAGTTCTCAAGCAAAAAGAAATTTCAGTAACACTAGTAGTGATGTGAATCACGTGATACTGAATTTTGCCATCAACAGAATATACTTTTCCCATGTACATAATAAACTGTCCTTAACTGACTTGAGATGTCATCAAGAAGTTTAGGTGTGGTTTTGTTTTGCAGAGCTATTTCTCTCCTCTATAAAACTAATATTCATAACTGGGTTGTGCCAACATAGCTTTTAGTTCTGTTATGTTAGAGAAGCAGTGACTGAAAATTTACAGGACTTTGCTGTTTGTGTGCCAAACACTCTCCTTAACTCCTATAATTTCACTAGGAGGATTGCTACCAATGCCATGTTCTTGCAGATTTATTCACTGGGACTTTTACTCTAAGGCAGCAAGAACGAAGCTTTACACAATATAGGAACTACTGGTACTTCAAAAGTAAAAATAGTTATATTAGACATTTATTTTGGGTAAAACACAAAGATATTATTTTGTTGTTCAAAAAGGAAAAAAGTTACAAGAGCAATATATCAATAAGAATTTAATATCTGTCACTAATGGAATATGGCCATTTGCTAAATGATACAATACCTGCCAAAATAAGCTATGTGCATCTCCTCTAATTAGTTCAATAGTGTCCCCAATCTGGATATGCAATGGTGGACCATCTTGTGTTGCTGGCTGTGGTATTCCACTGTAGTTTCTAATTACTTGCATTTTTGGTAAACCTGAACAAACAAACAAACAAAAGAAACAAACAAAACATAAATCAGCATATATTTTTAGTTAATGACAATTTATAAAATCTGAAGACCACAAAAGCAATCAATCAACAAAGAGACACTATGTCTTTACTAGGTACTTGACTAAGGCACTAAGGCCTTAGTACTATGCCACATACAACCCGATAGAAGAGAACTACTTTGAAAAAAGGTCTTTGTACTCCCTTCTTCCTGGGCTAAAGTTGATTTCATGTCTATGGAGGCTCTTTCCTCTAAATGTGCACCTCTGGCTCTGCATAAGGTTCAAATATTAATATTATGTTTGTAGTTCAAGGCAAAAATTGTGGTGAACTAGTATTAAAGACACCAATATGGGTAATCTCATCAGCTTTAGATCAGTATTACCAAAAAACCTACTGCTGATGTGAACATGTCCAAGACAGTAAGGATGACAATCTTTCTAGGCTCCTCATAATACCTTGGGTTTTTTTTCCTCCCCCAGGTTTTGACAATATTTTTGCATACACATAGCGGAGCCTGGATCAGTTTAAGGTTTCATTTTCAAGACAAGAACTCTAGCTGCACACTAGTCATTCCACATCAATACTGGCTGCATCTAGACAGCTGATGTAATTTTTGGTTTTTTTAAGGGAGGAATCCATTTCTTGAGACACAAAATATTTTCCACAAAGATGTACAAAGAACTAAATCACTGTTTATAACTACAGTTCCAGAGCCCTCCACCAAATATGTATCAAATGGGGGGTGGCAGACGGGATTTTAGCTGGAAGAGAAAACTGTGGGTACTGTAACTCCATGTTCTTATAACTATAATGGCATTTTTTTAAAAACACATAAAGGATTATGGGCAGCCAGTGTATCGCACTAAAAGAGCATGCTGTGGTATTATAAGAATACCTAAATCAAGTGAAGTACCACCCACTCCATAACAAACATAGTAGACTTAAAAGCCTTTAGAAAAGTGGTTTTTTCCACTCTTCATACTGCTAAGGAAAGCATCAGTTTAACAGAACAGATCTATTTTTAATTACTCTCCCTCTAACTTTAAATAAAACTTCATATAATAAATTCCCTGTTTTTAACCGCACATGGGATGTTAAAAAATGCTACAATTAAGTGGGCATATCCATTTATAATCTTAACCAGAAAGGTCTTGGGTAAGTAGGATTTTGTAAGAATGTATATTAATAAATACAAGTAAGAGTGAAAGCATGCAAAGTCAAGGTAGCTGGGCTGCCATATTTAATCAGTTTCTTGCTGGAGAGTCGTTATTAACTTAATTCTAACAACAAAGGATCAGCAGGCCTACAAAAAAAACCCTATTTCCATTGCAAGATCACTGCTGTAATTTAGGTGGCAAGAAGTACAAATATCCATGATCTCATCTGAATTGTATAAAACATGAACGAGATAACCTTCAAGAATTACTACTCTCTACGAATAAATACTAATCCAAAGCATCGATCAAACGTTAAGCAAATAATACCAGCTCTTACATTACTCAACCCAAATGACACTATAACTTTTACTAATTCTTCAAGTTACCTGGTATACTTAAAATGAGCACCTAATTATTAGTAAGCCATTATTCCACTTAGGTAAATACTAGACTTTGCTTTACTTCTCAACTGAAGGCTGTCATGCTTTCAAATACTGATTGAGCACCAACAAAAGTTGCATCTATTGCGTGTCAAACAAATGCAATGCTACATACAAGTGTCTACTCAAAGCTGACAACTTTCTCCTAATGCAAGGAAACTCCCTTATTACAATATAAATGGTAGTTCTGCATATGTGATAAACTGTAATCATGCACTCATCTTGGAGACATACTTGGAAGTTGAAACAAATGCACAAAAAGTTATTCACGTTACGAAACTTTGTATCAAGTGATTCAGTTTATCACATTTTTAGTGTGCAGATACAATACACTTAAAACACCACTTTGTATTGATCTCATCAGAAGCTAATCAAGAAATATTCTCATGCACTTTCCAATGCAAATCCTGGGGGTTTTTTAAAGATACTACGCTGCTGAAATTATTAATCATGAAAACGTGTAAATTGACTTCTTATTTCTGTTTCACGGGTAATTATGATTATTGGCATCTCTGGAAACCAGGCCAAGAGAACGTGGGGAAAAAAAATTGTGCCTGTGTCAACTAGCAGAATTATTCAAAAGGTAACACAGAATTAATCATATTAAAACATATCACGCCTAGAATAGTTGTGTATAATTCAATATGCTTAATTCTGTAAAATCCTCCAGAAATTTTTATTATAAAATTCCCTTGGCAGATACAATGTTTAAAGATTTGCTCTAACACCACTTGACATCACTAGAAATAATCCTATTCATTTAAATAGGCTTTCGGGTTAGGGTCTTAGTCTTAACAGTGTTCATTATCTTGCCTCAGATCCTTTCTTAAAACTTCTTTGCCATAATGTCTACAGAAACTGTGACAACTACAGCATTGATGTGCAACAGCTGCCCTCTACTATGGTGACCAATAAATCTTATTCTTCTACTGCAATTTTGCTACCTACTTTTATCCAATTGTTATCTTTGGTCTACTTAGGAGTTATTTGTGCTCGGCGTTGTCTTTGTTATGAATAAACACTGCCTAGCACAATGTATATGCACTATCACCAGACCTACACAAGCCTGGAATAACCAGGATACATGGCTAGGATTCCCATACATTGCAATAATACAGGACATCACTGTGATTTCATTAATTACTGTATTACTTTAAGTCGCCCACTTCAGTAATGGTACTGTGCGCTAACTTCAAGGCCACTGATCAAAGATGAATGTATAAACAAGGGAAATTATTTTCTGTTGCTAATTATTTAATCACACATTAGACTCAGATTCTGAAAAGTACTTTGTACCTCACTCTCCAACAACAGGAGTGTCTGAGTCACAGAGAATATATTCATTTCAATATCAGCAATACCAGACGTGTAGACAACCTGTATTGATCAAAGATACAAAAGCAGTGAATGTGCAACTACTGTGTTTCACTCGTATGAAAATATCATCAAAAGGACCTGTCCCTGTTACATGATTTTAAACTTTTTTTTTTTAAATCAGTTTTTCCAGGAACAAAAGACTAAACGAAATCTTTGGATTAATCAATCGCAAAGAAGCACGTACTATTCTGGAACAGCTATTTTTCCACGGATAAATGCTATTCTCACAGAACTTCCCTTATCACCATTAAGCATGTAAGAAATAAATGTGGTACAGAGAAGTTAATAAATTGAGGTAGAGTTGAAGAGCCCCAAACAGAATATTCAACTTTCTTTTCACCATGTAATTACAGATTTGAGAACAGTAGCTCAGAAACAGTTTAGCAGATTAACATTGAGATGGAGTACATTTAATTGGACAGAATCTGGTTAGCCCTTCACCTCCCAACCTATACAATGTATACTGGTGTGTGATGGATCAAGTCCCATTCATCGTTATCACAGGAAAAAATTCATACAATCTTTCAGCTATTTAGCAAGCTTAAACTAAAACTAATTTGTTTGTTCCTATTGTTTATTTTAGGTCTTTGTTCTCTGAGCATTAGAATCATCTACTTTCCAGTGTAAATTAGTTCATGGCCAACTTACATCCATCTGGAGGCAGCAGTCTGAATAGTTCTTTTCCTTGTCTGCATCTATTTTCCTAATGTAGTTATACAGAGCAATCATACCCCTTTTAACCTTCATTTTGCTAGGCTAAATGAACCAAGTTCTTTTAGCCTCCTCTCATAACTTATCAATTCCTCTGAGGCAGTACACTAACTGCTTTACTGAAGTTCAGACACACAAGATCTGGAATATTGTCCTTGTCTATCTTGAAATTTCATTCTTAATTGGCACATGGATTCATCACAAATATACTCATTAAGAATCCTGAGTACTTGCTGTAATGTAATAATACAGGCAAGAAAAAGTGATATGTTACAGAAACATGAAATGGTTTTAAGTGTAATTATGGATTATTTGTGATAGTATAGAAACATTATGGATTAATGACTGAAATATGAAATACGATAAGCATTAGAGACACTGCTATCGCGATGTACATAGCTGCAGTACTGAGAGTATCTGACAACTACAGAAAACTTCTGGAAACACATCTGGCACAAAAATGTTATTCATTAATATCTCTAAAAGCAGGTATAATTCCACCACAAAGGACAAGGTCAGGATTTCAGCCATGCGTTATTATAATTAATGTTAAAAATCCCATTGGTTTCCATGAGGTCAGATTTCCACGTTACTGAAAGCTTTTGTCAGGAAACTTCCTAATTTAAAGATGCAGAACCAGCCTGGCAGTTTCCAAACTTGAAATCAAAAAGCAAACTGATCCAGTTATTCCACCAACAGCTAGCTGAAATTTACTTCACTTGAAAACCAGGAAAATCCCCAGATTCCTATGAAAGTCTTCATAGCCAAGCTCTAGGTCACAGACATAACACAAATTGATGATCTAAATTGTAGCTCATAAGAAAAGCAGAAAGCATGCTAGAGTCAGGGTTTACAAACTACCAATTTGGCTACATTATAGAAAAATAAAACATTTCATAAATCATACCACGCATCTGAGCATTTAAACTCATAGTTACAAGCCAAGGAAGGTTACATTTTAGAATTAACATAGTACATAGTAAGTTATAATACCCTTTATATACGAAATTATGAGAACATACAAACTACTTGTATTCCTTACAGCAGCTCTGCATTTATGAACGGCACTGAACGACCCTCAGTTTCATGCAAAGATTCAAAAATGTTATTTTTTGCTAACAACATGCATAATGCATGCCCTATGATGACCTCTATCTGTCAAAATTGATTCCTGCATCTCTTATTTCCAAGCAACGCAGAACGTGGTTTACTCTTTGGGCAGGGATCATTTTAACATACAGAACAATGACATAGAGTATAGGAGATGACGGTTCAAAGGTGATTTTGTGGATATACTATATACTATTAGCACAAACATGTAAAACAGCTTTGTCTGCATTAAACATCCATTCCTAGTTAATATGAGTCTTGAAGGAAGACTTTTTTTTTTCTCTAGGGAAAATATAGCCTAGTCACCAAATATTTATAACCTGATCCAAAAACCACTAATATAATGGAAAAAAACCTCCTTACTTCATGAAACTTTGAATCTGGAACAGAATTTTAGACTATCTGACAAGGCCACATGTTTCCAGAATCTCAACACAATGACATCTGCCTTTCCTATAGGAAATGACATGAAGTCTCATTAATTCTGTCCTTTCTTTCACCAAAAGAGTGTTTTGGGTGTCTGTTTGGACACTCTGAACTTGCTTTAAACCTTTTTGGTTTATATTTTTGCAGTTACAGAAATAGGGAATGCAGCCCTGCTGAGGAACAGGCTGACGTTTAGCGATTGATAAGCCTTCCATAGCAAAATCCAGAAGAAATACTCCACCTCAAATCTCAGAGTAGGTGCAACTCCAACCATTTTCACCCTCCAACCAGGAAATGAGGGCAAAGTTACCCACAGGAGTATCTCATTGTCTCATTAGATTAAATGTCTAAACAGTGACCTACAGTGCCACAAATGATTTTAACAGCACAAACTAGAGACACGCAGGCAAAGGAGACCTTGTGTTTAAATAAAAGTGAAGAAATCCAAAATTAGTATTTACACCAGGGTAAGTCAAGTTAGATTGTGAAGGTTTCAGATCAATAAGCATAACTGCACATAACAAAATAACAAGGAGTTATGATAAAAAAGACAAAAACAGATGGGTTGATAAGGACAGCAGTGTGAAGACCAGGTGGACAGTTATACCTGCAATCTGAGCATTCATGACACAAAAAACATCAGCTTTGCCACCTTTTTTGGCAACATCTTGGTCCAATACTAATATTATTAAAAGCTAAAGAGAAGCTCTATTCTGAGCACAGACTATATGAAAACAAAGTACTTTGGCATTCTCTGTACGTTCTTGTCCTGGTTTGAGGCCCAAAACACAACAGTTCTTCAAAATCAGCTCTGTTTAAAATTCCTGTTCCTAATGATTTTGTTGCAGTACTAACAGTAAACTAGATTCTCCTCTCTTGCATTTATCAAGAGAGCTGCTTCTTAATTCCTAATCAGTGTCATCTATCTCCACAACCAGTGGAAGGTCAATAGCTTTGTCCAGCTACTGCTGAAGACAAAACTTGTCTAGGACTTCTCAGCTAGCAAGCAGACACAAGAAAAGCAACACTACATAATCACTTAGAAAAAACCACGTTCCATTTCTGAGGCTGTCTATTAATGACATGAAAAGAAATCACTGGTTTTTTTGTTTTTTACTTTTAGACTGAGTACTTATGACACTTATGACATGAGGAGGAACTTCTTTCCTTTGAGGGTGGCAGAGCACTGGAACAGGCTGACCAGAGAGGTGGTGGAGTCTCCGACGCTGGAGACATTCAAAACCTGCCTGGATGCCGTCCTGTGCAACCTGCTCTAGGTGACCCCGCTCTGGCAGGGGAGTTGGACTAGACGATCTCCAGAGGTCCCTTCCAACCCCTGTGATTCTGTGACACAAATTACAGAACTCAGGTACGTGGAACATGCCAGCACAGTCTTTTAAAGGCACTCTTCAGAGTGGCAATGATTTAAATAATTACTAATGGACAAAATTAATACAATGAGTAAGTACATAGAAATACCTCAAAGAAGATATTTCAATTGAACTTTTAATTCTCCCAGTTGTAAGTCATTATTTTTGGATGGCATCATAATTAAGAGTTCTAATTTTAGATATTGCTTGTAAGCCTAAGGTTCAGGCAAGATGCCTGAAATGCTGACGGTGCCTAAGAGTCAGCTTTGAATATTTCACTTGTCTTCTCTTTAGCTGTTTTGTAAGCAGCATTTGGGGTTCCCTCCAGTCCTTTACTACCTGACAAATTTTCTATAGCTATTCAAAGACTCAATTTTTCCACTATTTCTCTTTAATCCTGCATATATAAGCTGTATTCTTGGCAGAGACCTCTGCAAAAATGGTCAACCATCAACCAAAATGAAGATGTGTGGGAGGAAAAAAATCTGTCTGCTAACAGTCTGATCAACAACTTGTTATCAGAAACAGAAAAACACCACAACTCAGGAAGTCCTTTTGCTTCTTTGGGTTTTGTAGACCTGATATTAGTAAAAAGTGCCCTGATAAGTAGCTGTATCTCCATTTTCCAGATAAGATCCACACAAAACTTGGAACTACACTGCAGATCATAGCAGGAGTTCATTACAAGGAAAATAAGTCTAGCTATGTTATTCAATTTACATGTTTACATCTTTGAAATTGTGTGATTTCTGAAATATTTTTACACAGATTTATTTTTTTACATTACAGTAGGGTTTTTTGCTTAAAGAACGATACATAAACAAACATCTTCCCCTGCTCTGAATATCAGTATTTGACTTAGCTCAAATGTTTTTTCAGCAAAGACATTTGAAAATAACTCTCTCTCTATGCTTAATGATAATATGAGCAGCATTAGTAAAACTAGCAGCATGGGAACATGGACACTCACTGAGGTGGACAGTCCCCTCTCAGTAGCAGCTTTAAGTTTTCAGGTCTTCCAAGTCAAGGCCAAACTTAATGCTTAGCTTAGCGCTCCTATAAACACAGCTAGCATTTATTTTGATCAGAAGTAAGCAATTCAGCTAAGAATCCAAACTGAAGTTTCAGAATTGAATTTTTCATTTAGAAAAATAACGCCAACAGAAGGCATTTTCTTACTTAACTCCTAGGCAGGGACATTTGGCACATCATGACATTCATTTTAAGGAATCTGGAAGCTTGCCTCTGTGCAAGAAAAAACAGGCACTGCAGAAATGCTTCTGAACAGCCATGTTTTTAAAATTAAGAAGTGAAAGCCAGAAGGGCTGCCTTTTGGGAATGGAGTGAACCTATCATTATTTAGATGACTAGTGACCATTTGTCTCTCATGCCCTTAAGGGTGGTTCTGCTCACAACTCTCACAGATTCACTCTTCAGCTTTAAATTTCTTTTTTGTTTCTCAAAACAGAACAGAGGGAAAAGAAACTGTGAAGATTTTGGGAAGTCAGGGGACAAAAAGATACAACAGAGCAAAACCAATCTGAAAATCAGTGAAGTACACTGCAGAAAAAAAATCTACTGACATGCAAATGCCAACCCATTCCTGTATGCACAGCAAACGTTTTCAGAAGCTGTCCTAGGTATCATTCAAACACTGTCTTCTCTTAAAATACATACGTTTGATTTTGTACATCTATATGTAACTATAGCAATAAAGGAATCAGTTTTCAGAAAGTCAAGTACCAAGTACTATAAAGACCAAGTACCACAACCTCTAGCTGCACTTGTCAAATTTTTTTTTTTTTTTTAAGCTTGACACAGAAACTTTAGCACATTGATTTAGAAAAATGTGGACATGCCCTAGATGGAGAACTGTAGATTTCAAATGCAAGAAAGGACATTTAAAATAAAAGAAATTTCATGTGCAATTCCAACATCATGTCTTATTATTTATACTCAAAACCAGGTACTTGGCATTTAAAACTTTGATGTCTGCTGTTTGTCCTAGCTCAAAAAAAAAAAAGAGGGCTACACTGAAAGAATGCGGAAGAGAGTTAGGAAGGTCACTGATTTTATAATGGCCGGAGTCATACACATTTTGTGATAAATTAAGAGTGAAAATTATTTTTTCTTTCACTGACAGACCTTGGTTTCCCTTTCATAGCATGTCTTCCTCCAAACAAGCGTTAAGGACAAGCTCTCATGTTTTGTACAATTTTAACTTTAAATTCTTATTCAGGCAACTAGTTCTCACTTGCAGTGGCATAGGCAGCTATCTTTGGGAGAGTAAGGGATTTTGGAATTGTCTAGATTGAGAAGAATCTCAGCACTACGAACTGTTAGAAATGGCTGAGTGCTAAACGTCTGATTATGTGAATAAACAATAAAGAATAATCAGGTTTCAAAAATACAGTTTTCAAAAATACAGTTTTCATTTGTTTTGACAAAGTAATGAAACCTCATCATTTCAATGCAGTCTAGTAGGTGAACTGGGGATATAAATTTTGAAAATAAAGTTGCCTCAAAACTAAGAAGCTTCATGATTTTCTTTAAAATTGAGCAAATTAGAGTTTTGGCATATGAATTAAAAAGTGTGGTACACAACGTGCTGCTTTTTATAAAAAGCACAAGGTATGAAAATTAACCAGTGTTAATTATCACATCTTTTAATGTGGTGCCATAGACAGGCATGGCATTCTAAAGTGTGTATTTGTTCAAACAAGTACCTGCCCTGAGGAGCTAACAACTTACATTGGGCAGATACTACAGCTGAACTACGAAGGTGTGACCAGACAGTAGAAG
Organism: Burhinus bistriatus; assembly: GCA_013397275.1. Lineage (NCBI taxonomy): Eukaryota > Metazoa > Chordata > Aves > Charadriiformes > Burhinidae > Burhinus > Burhinus bistriatus. The sequence goes on along the minus strand of VYXH01002883.1, from coordinate 223,372 downwards.
ATTATGTGCAGCAAAAGGTTCTGAAAAACAGGGACAAACCTCAGAAGATAAAAATCCATTAGTCCACATAAGAAATTACTTTGAGCTGTATTTTTAATACTACCCTCTGCTTGCCTTGGGATGATTCTGCAGCAACCAGTCAGAGGAAAAAGGCTTGAGAATAAGAGCCCCACTATGGAAGCTCAATTTAATATTGTGAAACATCATGAACGTTGTACAGGACCTACGCGTTTTTGTTGTTGAGCATTCACAGACAGAATAATTTTGAAAATAACTTTGTCAATTAAGTATAAACAAATATAAACCTCATGTTTTCTAAAAAATAAATATACTGCAGTAAGAATATAATCGTCAAATCTCACCTGCAGTGTGCTTGAAAGCAGGGCATGACAGGAGGCAGCCCTACCTTTCAACAAGTCTATTCAGCACAAATGGAATTAGTCATCCTGCTGGCTACACTGCACACTTCAGTGTGCAGATACTGTACACTGAAATAATAATCGTGGACAGCAAGACGGTAACTGTGCACAATATAACCCATGAAAATGCACACCTATGCCACCTAGATCTTTCACAGGTCTCAAACAAAATTTAAAAACATGCATTGCTGACAATGTGCTTTATTCATCAAGCACTGCAAAAATGAAAATTAAATTATCTTTCATGCCATGGGGTTTTTTTTATTCAGTATTGACTGATAGCATCTGGGTCTAAGATAGAAGACCTTAATCTCCATTTCTGCTACTTAAAAGAAATAAATTCTCTGGCAAGAGAGGAATTTTAAATTATTACATAATGTGAAGGGGAAGTGGCTGATGCCTAGCAAAGCAGGCAGGTTCTAGCAAATGACAGAATAATCTTGCCTGCATGCATCCCCTTCATAATGCTACACAATCCTTCAGCTTTTTAAGTTAAACACTCTTGTGATCTTCCTCTTTGAGAAATTTTTCTTTTCCATGGCCTCTACCTCGATTATGGCAGATACCTCTGTTGCTTCTTAACTGACAGTTCTTAACCTACATGCAAAAAAAATTCAGGCCAACATAGACCTTCTTTGCCTGGAAATATCTGTAGATGAATGTTGCCAAGAATTATGGCATTACATTAAGCAATGAAAAGACACTGCTGCTTTGGCTGAAACAAACCTCCTTTCAAAAAGTATGCCTACTGATTTCTGGTTTGCATAGGTCACAACGAATAACTTATTTTCTTTGGGTAAAGGGAACAAAACTTGCCTTCATTAGAAAATATTTGTGTTATAAAAGTAAAAAAGGATGAGCATGTATTTCGTTGTTACCACAATGTAGTTAAAATTGTTTATCCCTAAATAAGACATACTTGTGTTTTTGGTTTTATGCTGCATATTTTGCACATTTGAAGCACTAGCAATCTGAAAATAACTTCCAGGAAATCCAAAGGACATAGTATTTTGTGATATCTCCAGCTAGTATCCCTAGCCTTGTTCAGTTGACATACCTATATACAGACATTCAGACAACGTTTAAGTATCCACTGAGTATGAAAACATATATACCTTACATATCTGACATCACTGTCTTCATTTAGAAGTTACCTTTTCTTTTCTAGCAGGACTGGCATATCAAAAATTAGGTATGACTCTGAGGCACTAAAGTTTCTGCAAGGGGTGAGATGTTATTATGGAAGGAAAGCTGTGATCCATACATGCAGCTCTTGTTGTTGTATCATATTTCGTGCGATTTGCTGCTGTCAAACCCAATTAAGGAAAAGAAATCCAAGAACAGTAAACATGCTGCTTTATCATCTGACCTAAAAGACATAGTGCTTCATGCTCTTCTCCTCTCCCCACATCTCCTATTCCAAATGGGCTGGCTAAAGAATAACCTCCAAGGTTTTTGTTTTCAAGGTATCAGATAATGAAGTTACTATTTAATTCCTATTACACACTAAAGGTTAAGAAATGCGAGTTATGAAAAGTGCAAGACTGAACATGTCTTCTATTTATTTGCAGGTCAGTAAGAGCAGCAATGAGGGCTGAACTCAAATGCTTTCTCTGAAACCCTTCTAAAGGTACTTTACCTTTTTTCCTGGATAAACCACATCAAAGGGTTAAAACAACCAGGTTGAATTAATTGATTTTACTGAAAAAAAATTTCAATCGATCAATTTTTATATTATCACTACTTGGAAAGACTAAATAAATTACTAAATTTACTAAATAAATTCAAATATGAAATTGCTGAGTTGTTTAATTGTGATCTGCAACCTATTTCTTAAAACAGCCTCAGTACCATAGAAATAGGAGGTTAAGTGTGAAAGCAACGTTCTAAAGCAACTCAGTTGAAATAAGTAGACATCCCAACATGGATATCTCATGTTTGTACGAGGCAGATTGGTAAAGCCTACTATAAAAACAGACTCTGCAAATGTATCGATGAACATAATGTAAAGACTAAAAATGCTTTTTAAAGGAAAATTGGGGACACTGTTTAGAGTTCTTCAAAGCGTAGACAATGAACATGAGGATGAAAATTATATATTAATACAGATTAGCATAATTGTAACAGGACTCACTATGAGGCTCTCTTTCAGTTTTCACAATATGAGAGGCAAAGTTCCCCCATGATAAATAAGCAGCAAAAGTACAGGAAGTAAAAGGTTGAAACAGTAATATTTTTTTCAAATAGGTAGTTTCCAAAAGTGTCACCCAAAGGAATCCATGCTTGGACTTAGGTTGTTTAAAAAATTAATAAGCAGTATTAAAACGAGAGTAAAAGTGGATTAAGTCTTGCAGAAGGTCCAAAATTATTTCTTTAAAAAGAACACTACTTGCAAAGAATTGAAGGAAGATTTCATGAACTGAAGTGACTGTAAAACAGGATTACAAATCACGGAATAACTTTGGCTGGAGGAACCTTTGGAAGTCATTTGGTCATAGCTTCATGTACGGTGTAGCTTAACAAAGTAACATATGGGATGAATATTCATACATGATGATGGACTCTAAAACAGCTACAATCATATAGACAATAGATCTCAGAGTAATAGGTAAGTATTCTTTAAAATCAGTTCTTTAATGATCGTAATCTAATTCTGCTGTGTACCAATGATAAGAAAGTTGTTGGAGCAGACCACAGAACTAGAAAGACCAACCACCCTTGGACCTAGAAGTATGCAGGCAAGCAAACAGATGGTCAGACATACAGAAAAGCTTCTGTATCAGAAGAAATAAGCAGACAATGGCTCCTGAGGCTAGAAGAGAGATGACCAGAGGGGATATTCACACAACTAATTATGAAAGTAACACTTAAAGGGTGTTATGAACATCAAGATTTTTGATTGGCTCAAAAAGTGGTAAAGAAAATACGTGGAAGAAAAATTAAGAGCTAAGAAACAAAAACACAAGGTACTGGGGGAAGTACCACAACACCTTACCCCATATTCTATCCTTAAGTATCCATTTAATTGGCTACTGTTGAAGAAGGGATTCTGGGCTAGATTGGCCTGCAGCCTAACTCAGCTTCATTGTTCTCTTCTCTGGGAAGCTCAAAGAGGTGGAGCAGATTAAAAACTCTCCTGAAAAGCAGCATCAGTTTCTCAGGCTCTTCCCTCTGGCCCCTTCTACCAAGCTGTAAGACCTTCCTCAGGCAGAAGGTAGAGGCAGTTGTGGGAGCTTCTCTTCTGTGAATTTTCAGCAGTCTTTTTTCTCCCATGGGATGGCTGCATTCAGTTTTACAATGTTTCCCAAATTCTTTGTGTGAGAATTACTTTGAAGTAGTGATCAAATACTGATTTAGTTAAATGAGTGAGCCACAAAAAAGAAACCATATGCTTTAGAGTACTGTTAAAATTCAGTAACTTTTGACTATTTTTAATCATTCATTGTCTTATTATCTTTGTTTTGCCTTCTGAGAATGACAGTACCCTAAAGATTAAAATCAGATATGAAAATAGATGAGTAAATGCAATACTCCTTTTGAAGATGAGTAAGAGATTTGTAAGTCCCAATGAACTTTAGCAAAATACTACGCAATTCCCTTCTACTTGCCATGGTAAGTAAAGGCAACATTGAGCCGTATGATTTCTGCACATGACTTTTTTTTTCTTTTTTCTTTTTTTTTTTTTTAAATAGTGCTGTACTATTTTTTTGTGTGTAAAATGCAAAAGATTTTTGTTTTATTGACCATACTTGTATGCCCATTTTGTCCACTTTTACCTTAATCATCATCTTCTTTCTGCCTGCCAACTCCCTTGTAGTTACATGTAAACAGTGCTGTTTTGCTTACAACAGTCCATGTTGAGAGTGTTTTTGTGCAGAAAAAGAGGAAGATACTGTAGGATTTTTAACCCACCTCACCTTAAAAATTATGCTAATACATGCTGAGAACGTATTAAACACCATTATTTCTCTAAGAGAAAAATAAAGTGTTAGTTGCTCAAGATACAGAGACAGTCCCAAAAACACATCCAGTAAGACAAAAGAGCCTAAATTACTCAACTACAAACTAATCTTGCAATCCAACCAGACAAGGATGAAAGAGTTTGACAAAATAAATATATTTCACCCTTTGGCATCTGGGTCTTCTGATGTTTAATTAAAAGAAAAGGCTAAAGGCTATGTTCTTCTCTGAATGCTAGCTCACTGCTGAGATGCCAAAGGGACAGGCACCTTTCAAAATACCTCTCCCCAACAGGAATGTAAAAATAATTTTAATTTCAAATGTAACAACCCAAATAAAAATCATTAAACTGCATTTGAAATGCTTCATTGGAAGACAAAACTCTGCTTTGCCTTCCAGAAATGCATTACTGGAAAATTTCTTGGTGCAAAACATTAGACATGTTCTTTCTTGTATCACAACAAAGATGAATTCATTATTTTAGGAAGTTCAGCACACAGCATTAGTGCTGTAGTAAAAAAAAAAGCAAAGATCCTGAATGTAATAAGTATTTTTATTAAATATGTGAGATCAAATTAATTTGATCTCACAAATTAGGTCACACAATTCAGTGTATCTCTGAATCCACTGTTGCTGAGGTCTACCTGGAGGAAGCTGTTCCATTAACTACTCCTAAGAACGTGGTGACCACAAAGAAATTCACTGACTCTGGTCTCAAACCCCAATGCTGTCCCAGCCACATGATGTAAAACGTGTCAAAACGCATCTATCAATACTAAGAGCTGGTCAGGTTACAGCTGCAATCCAAGACCTTGAAGGACTCCAGAACATTCAGAATTATACAGCACATCAGTAAGCAGTATTGCCTCTATCCTGCTAACGAGTCTTCCTTCTGCAGTAAGCGTGCTCCCAGCTGCCCGGTTAAACCAGTTTTTACCTGCAATTCACTTGGTTCACACAGATTCCTAGAGACATGCACTGTATACTTTATATACACCTTGAACAAAGTGTTTAGATGCTGTATAGGGAAGGAAAAAGCATCCATAACCCGATAACACCCCCCAAAAAAAAGTTAAGCATATATGTTACACATATAATCAAAGCTTGTTTTCACTTCTGCAGCTTAATACATTACCATGTAGAGAAGTCTTTAGCTACTTAGCAACCCTAGTGCTCCACAAACATTACAAAATTATGTCTAGGGAAAACACACAAAACTATATATACTTTGTTATGATTGTTAATTATTAGACACACTTTACTTCCAAGAGAAGTAGACATTTGAGTTCCTTCAAGTCTCTAAGACAGTAATTTCTCTCCCTTTTTTTTTTTTTTAAAGCCATATAGGCTGCATTTTTATCTCTAATAGGAAAATGGAAAAACTAAATCAAAAGGACATAAACAAGCAGGTCGTTCCAGTTAGTCTGCATGCAGCAAGTCTCCAAGTCTCCTAGTCAGTTACAGGATGCAATGGATTTTTTACAACTATGAACCTTACCAGGTTATCCCATACCAGTAAGCAGTGGCAAAGACCTCAAACTCATCAAATAACAAACACTTCACTAGAGTAAGTTCTGTGAAACATTTCTCTTTCCTCCAGGCTTTCCCCAATTTAATTTACAGTCAGCTATTCATTTTGACCAGCCATTAAAAACCATGGTTACGTTCAACCTAAACAGTATCTAAAACTGAAAATAATGTCTTATGTATACTATAGTACTTCAGTCCATGCTGTCATGACAACTCCCCTAGAAGCTTTTCACAGATATTTAACCAAGAAAGAAATAAGTCTGTGGGACTCTGAGCAAGGTCCTGAGGGAAGATGCAGAAACAAACAGCCTGTAATGGTATGCTCTACTTGGTCTGAAAGGAAAGACAAGAACTATTAAAAGGGGATTGCTACTCACTCCTACGTTTTATTGACAGGAAAAATAATTAAGTAACACCATTGAATGCCTCAGAAAAACACCTATCGATGTATTTCTTGATTCTATACACAGAAACTCCTTTACTAAAGGAAAAAAATGCTACTTTGGTCTAATCCATCTTGATGAAGATAGTCATAATAAGGAGATACTATTAGTGACGTCAGTCAGCTCCTCACTTCTCACAAGAAAACTAAATACTGGGGGCTTGCTTAATTCTGGCTTTTCATTTTTGGTAGACCTTTTTCTGTGGCTTAAACCCAAGATAAATTCTTATTCTCACCAATGATATGGACAGTAATGGAACACCAGAGATCCAGCCAGAATCACAGGTAGCTGCCCTCATTGCTGAAATCGATAAATAAATTCCTGAACACCAGTTTTTCAGCACTGGGCTTCATGTTGTAGAAGGTTATCTTTTCTTATCCAAGAAAATGAATATTTTCTATACTGGGTTGAACAAGAAAGAAAACTGTCAATCAGGACTACCAAGGACTTGCCCAGACAGTTCATAAGATAAGAAAATAAGAGACATGCTTCAAATTCTCACTTAAAAAGAGTAGTGTTATGTACAACAACTACATGTTTGGCAAAGAATTATCTGCAGGTTGGGATATCCCAGCATTTGAATTTGGGCCAGATTTTGCTTTTGGCTGGGCATATGGTTGGAGTGGCACTGAAATGGAAATCAGTTAGACTTGCATATCACAGAGTACACTGTGTCAGAATTTGTTGAAATGTCCCACAGTCTAATATACCTCACTCAACTGAAAAGGAAATATAAACTGCTAATACTACACTATCCCCTAATTTTTACTGTGAAGACAAGATGTAATGATTACCACAATACACAAACATCTGAATATTGTTTCACTGCTTAGTAATGAAACACATATAACAACGACACAACCTAGTTAAAATACTCCACAATCCAATTTCAACAAAATATGAAGCACACAGTAGCTCATTTCCCACTACGTCTAATTAAATAAACATATCTCCAATGCTGTACTTATCCCTGTACAGATTTTTTTTTTTAACATGTATACTTCAGATCATAAACCCAGTTATTCTCTTCAGATCCTTTTCTTTATCATTTGTGTAAAATCAGTATTACAAGATTGCTTCACAAAGCAAGTATGGATCAGACACCAGCCAGAAATACAAATACTTCTTTTTAAAATTACTGTTTGAACTTTGAACTCCCAGGCTGAAAAATAGCTTTGCCCAAGCTATTGCACTGCATACGTTACTTGTTAATATTGTGTCCCCTCCCCAAAAAAACCAGTCAATATTTTACTTCCTTTGAAGGGAAAGACCTGTTGGGTCTATCCCTCAGTTCAGAACGAAGGTTTTCTAAGCTTTAATCCATGCTTATAAAGAAATCAGCTATTTAAGAAGTCAGAACATGCTCAGTGACATTCTTAGATCAGCTTTTGAGTTTAATTTGCAACGAATCTTGAATATAAGGCTTCTAGTGTGCTATTTTTACCAAGTTTATCCTTCTGATATGAAATATACTTTCACACTTTTAGAGATTACAGTTCCAATGTTTATATTAGCAGAAGTGTTTAGAGTAAAATTAGTTTTAAAAACATCAGGCTGTGAATCCATCACATTTAGACTCTTCATACCATTAAAAAAATAAAAAGATAGCAAACACACTATTATTCCAATAAGTGAAAAAGAGAAGGAAAATAATTTTTACTTTTTTTATAATACCTATAAAATTATTTCTATTAAAAACGTCAGTCAGATTGCATCATCCTTCTCATGAAAACATACAAAGCCTTAATTTATGCTTACAAATATACATACAAATGGTCCATTTATCATTTAAGTCAATAGTACAAATCACATGCCAAAAAATTAAACACATGCATAAAAGTTTGCATGACATTCCTTACACAAGGAAAAAAAATGTTATATAATTACCATTTCTAGGCAAAAACCGACACCAATCTAATTACTTCTCAAATACATTTAAGCAGAATCACATCTTCTACAGTAAAATGCAAACTGTAGACCAAGTTTTTCCAGGCTTTATAGGTGCAGATGCATTTACAGGTTAATTCTCTCAATGGCTTTTATTACCTGCTGATTAATCCAAAGAAAGGTTATCTAAAACCTGTCTCCCCTAAAATTTAGTAGATGGACCAATTCAGGAGGCTATCTGCAACAAGGCCACAGGCTGAAGTCATAATGCAGAGCATAAAGAAAAGACAAACTCATATTTTGTTTCACTTTCCAATTTGTTGTTCACTTGTACAGTTTCTGCACACATTTCTTTTCTCATGACTGTTTCATTTCCCAGGAATTTCTCTGCCTCATCATCCATTAACCACTTTTCCTTCTATCCTTCCTTCTTACTCAGCACAAAGGAAATCTCGAGGAGGAAACTGCCACTGTCAAAACTTTTAACCAAATTTCAAAGAAAAACAAATGAAACAGCCATGAACAACTTACTGCTTTTATGATAGATAGGTTCCTCCATCAACGAGCTTTACCAGCAAAAGACAAGAGATATTTTAACCCAGCATCCTCACATTGTTTTGTTTAGACCATCCTTCNCACTCGACCTGCTGACCATGCTTCTTTTGATGCAGCCCAGGGTGCTGCTGTCTTTCTGGGCTGCAAGCGCACACTGCCAGCTCATGTTGAGCTTCTCATCAACCAACACCCCCAAGTCCTTCTCCTCAGGGCTGCTCTCAGAAAATAACCTTTTCTTTTCTTTTTTTTGTTTTTCCCTCCCCTATGTCCATCCCCACACCATCCCCCCCAGTGTCCCCAGCCCCCAGGGACCCCCACACCAGGGCAGGCAAAAATACTTTATTGGAAGGTGACAATCTCTCTCTCTCTACTCACAGTACTTCTCATCAAACTTAAATGATTTTTCATTCAGGGCTAAGCTGTGTCTGTAGAAGTTGAATTTGGCTCTAACAATCATAAAAATAGAAGCACAATGTATCAACTTGACTATGCTATGCCTCCTGCATTATTCTTCACTAAAATAGCCAAAGAGACAACAGAAAGAGACAAGACAGAACATGATGTTGAAAAGTTTGTGCTAAAATATTTGCAGCCCAAAATCATTGCATTTACTGCTGATATCAAACGCCATCAATATTTAGGTACTGCAGGTGCCTGTTATTGATTTACAGCAAATGCCTGCTTTCCTAATCTAGTACCCATGCTTCAGCACCGTAACATGCAACACAGGTAGTGGTAGCATATTAAACCTCATAAAGACAGACCAGTCTGGGCAGCAAACTTTTTTTTTTTTTTTTTTTTTAAAAAAAAAGACAGTACATTAAAATTTGTAAGTTATCTCTGACTTTGACTACCTCTCTCAGCTAAAAGAGCACCACAGTGCTAAGATTCATATGCCATTATTCTTGAAAAGGCTCTTAGGATCAATGCAGTAATGTATGCCTGAAATAACTGATCTCTTACAAGTGCTGCTCTTTGGATAGTATCTTCTGTCTCTCAAGGCAATGTGCAATCTGATGAGCAATATTACTTAGAATATGCAAAAGAGATGCCAAGAGCTTACCAAAGACACTCATGTCTTTAAAAGTTATCTCCACCAAGTTATAGCAGGACTCAGAATGCATACGCTGACAAAATGCAAATAAAAAAGCTCACTTCATTTGAAAACTGACAAAGTATAAATACAGAGCATGTTAATATGTAGTATCTTTTGTATTATTTATTTTAAAAAAAATTAATGTCAGAAGCAATTCTGTAAGTCAGTCTTCTGCAACAATATCTCTAATAAAGGGACCTAAATGTAATGCAAATGTTCTGCATTTCTACTGGCTTTCAAAAATATAATGGAGACCAAGAACTTTACTCAATAAGACTACCCAACAACTCAAAGAACTGTTCTGTGTAGGTAAATGGAGGGAGGGGCAGAATCATATGTTAGACAATGGTTTCATACTGCATTCAAACATCTATTTAATTCAATGACTCTGGTGATTTGATTGGTACTTAGTCTCAATAAAAACTAATTTTAAAGTATCCTTGTATATAAAGATCATGGAAATATTTCTATCAGACTTCAACAGCAAGTAAAACCACCAAAAGGTTCTCAACACTAAATTACTTAACCTTTTCAGAGTTTACATGAGACAGCTATGTTTAAAGATCTGGACCTATGAGGACTACTCTGCAAGCACACATTACATTTCACTGCAATATATACCTACATTATACTGAACAGGAAGAACTCAAACAGTCTGGCTTGGAAGAAGTATTCTCATCCTCTTCTGCATTATTTAATTGATACTCTTGATGTTTCCCCCCTCTGACTGTATTAGTTTTGAGAGTTACCGGGCGCTCATTTTATTCTTTTTTCTTTAATGACCTCAGCCAACAACGCACAGAACAATCTAGGAGTATCATGAAGCAATTTTTTTTGCTAGAGGGAACAAAGTGACGATACGTGTTTCAAAACATGTCAAAGGTACGTGAGTAAGAAAGGTGTGGTCTGCTTCAGCTAGTTACAACACTTAGACTTTCAGAGCCAAGGCAGCTGTAATGCTTAGTGGCACAACCAGCATTCCTACTTTTCGAAAAGTGCTTAGCTCTGCCAGGCTGTAATGTGGTATATGGAGCTGCCATCCTGTTTAATGTTTGAGTTCAACTATTCTCAGGTGTCCACATCTAGAAATATTTAATAATCCACAGCTTAGTTTTATTCCAAATAATAGCTGCATAACAAATCTCCAGTAATTAAACTATACAAGAAACATAAAGGACAGAAATGTAATTATTGTGAAAAATTACACTAAAAGTATCACATAGTTACACTGAAAATCGTTGAGTATTTTATACAGACACATAATGGGCCTCCAGAGGAAATGTTCACCCACTTGAGCACACAGTCTATCAGCAAGGATTTAATTTTCTTAAGGGCTGCTGCTGCCATGATTCCACAAAAGTATCTACTATAAACTAACAAAGAATAAAATCACTTTGAAATTCTACATAAAACTGCAATTGGTTCATGACTTTTGGAAGGGCAACTCATATTCAATACAGCTAAGCACTGAGCACCACTACAGTTAAGAGAGTTGAGAATACCCACAACTTTGCAGATCAGAACCTAAGCTTTATAAGCAACTGTATGCTTTTCATCACTCAGTTATTTCTTTTAAAACTACAGAGTACAGTAGGGTGGGTCATGTTAACTGAAAGCCCAGAGGCATTTTGTTGTTCAGGTAGAACTGAAGCAGTGTTTAAAAAAAACAATGAAAAATTAAGAGTCCAATCAGCTGACCTTATCTTTGAAATCACAAACAAGGCAACCAGTTAAGACCTTCACGACTTTAGCAATAAAGTTCTCAACATCGCCTGCATTACAATAGTGTTCACAATGCAACTTGATAAAGTGCATTACAGCTTTCTCACTCTTTTTATTTCATGTTTAACTATTAAAAAGTCATGACAAACCTGGGTCCACGTGTCTAGAGTTTCTTCTAATTCCATTTGTTCGTTTCTGCATAGCAAAAAATACAAATCAAGGATATGAATAAACATGTTTTCATGTATGCACATTGCGCTCCTTTCATTCCCACAATCTTCTAGGCAAAGCTGGTTTTCTTAAGTTATTTCTCCCAACCACCACCACAATTATCTTTATCTTGTAGAAAAATCATACTTTGAAAAATATTCTTAACGAGTAGACAGTTTTTTCCATACATCCCATTTTTTCCTGAAACTAGGCTCAAAAGATTCTTAGTCCACAGAAGGTTTATTCATACATCAACATCTTCTGACACCAAGAACAAATTTATTTTTTAATTGTTTATGAATAGAATAGTGGAAAAATATGCATTTTGGCATCATCTGCCCCAGATAATGTCCACAAAGACAAAAGCATCAAGCTGCTTGCATTGCTTTAATAAGGTAGAAACTTTCACTACTCCTACTTTGCACTTAAGGCAGACAGAATTTCCTAGGCAATTCTCAATTCCTTTATTTTCTGGGCAAGTACTTAAATATATTGAGTAACTCACCTCCCTCTTTCTTTTAAATGTGCATGAACCAGAGCTGTGTGAAATCAGAAATTCTCTGACTTCTGACGCAACTGAGATGACTTTTTTTTTTTTACTTAATTTTTTAAATGTATTTTATACTCCAGGACACTTAATATGGATCCCTGAAAATTTCAATGTGAAATAATGCATATCTGTGAACTACTGATCTGCTTTTGCAAACTTGTTTTAACTGGTAGCTTGCATGAAGGCTCATGCATTTATTTATTTTTCAATCAAACCAAGCAGAGAAAAGCATATTGCATAACAAAGGGAACAATTAGGTTGCTCCGATTTAGTTGCAGTTGATATAAGCTGATGCAGGACACACACTGAGGCAAGCCAGAAAGCAGTACCCTGAGGCACAACCAAATTACTAAGCCCTCTAGGAAGCTGGCAAAATGAAAAGCTTGGTTTCAAAACAGCGTCCAAACTCTTGAGTCTTCGGACACACTCGCTCTGTACCCCACAATTCTAAATAAAGAAAGGATGTAAGTTTTGTTTCGTCTGCACTGGAAAGAAAAACAATTTAAAACTGCTGCTACAATGAAGGTAATATTACTGAATAAGAACAAAAGGCTCAATTATATCCTAGTAATTTCTTTAAATGGAGGCTGTATTGCTGATAAAGATTGAGGCAGAGTGGTGAGTAACCGCAGATTTGCACAAGAGAGGGAATGGGGCAGGAGTGGGAAAAGCAAGCACGAAGGAAGATACAGAAACGTTTAACAGAACAGATACAGAAATTTAAAAAGAAAACCAAAACAAAACAAAACACAATAATTCTGTGACAACCTAAGTAATATATCAAAGGACCAGATGGAAAACAATTTTAAGGAACTAATTCTTGAGCTGTACGAAAACATGCTCAATACTGCTAAACATATTACAGTACCAGTAGATTTTATTACATTACTGGTATGAAACCTAAATCCATGTTTTCCACAATGGCAGATCCTCATCTATGCTCAACTTTCCTTCTGCACAGAGAGAAATAAAGCAGGCACTTAAACAAGAGTCTTGGTAAAAATGAAAGCAATCCTCACATTTTTTATCAACTCAACAGTCAATAGCAAATCAATAGCTCCAGAAAGGAAGCCATTTTTTCCTCACAAAAAAGATTTACAAATTAAGCTAGGGGGTGAGAAGCTGAGGAGCGGGAGGGATTACATACAACCAGTATATGTATTTTCTTCATCCAGTCACAGTACATTCAACAGAGTTAGCTTTACTGAGTCTGGCAACCTCGTCCACAAGGCCCAGTAAGCGACCTGTTGATGGCTTCCCAGCGCTGCCTGTCAGCTGCAGTACTGGGAGAGTGCTAGGCAAACGGACCGTGCTGTAGTTTCCATATTTTAGAGTGCCCTTACTTAGCGGGCATTTCTAGGCAGACACATGAAAAGCCGAACAGCACGTGGCAGGAGGCACGGCTGAGGGATAAAAAAACCCAGGGTAGCTTGTAGCTTTCTTGGGCTGCTGGCAAGGTACACTACGTGCACCACGGCAGCTCCTCTGTACAGGGCCCATTTTACCATTCTCCCCAGACTATATAAACTCCACAGCCACTGGATAGCTCTGCAACTAAAGTCTTTTTACATGAAGTGGCAAACACTGCCCTGCTAATCCTTCATCGCCCAGCAGTCTGGTGTGGCAGAGACTGGCACACTAGCGTGTTACTCCAGGAGGACTCACTAGCACTTTAAAAAAAAAAAAAAAAAAGATTACGTTTAACACTACTGCTAGGAACAGTAAGGATTTAGACATCAGTTGTGAAGCAATGTGTGGTTTTTTTACCTGTAACTTAAAAACACATCTCCACCCCTTCCAGTGTTCTCGGCACTGTGCCATATCAACTGAAAATTGACTCACACTTTGAACAGAATACATTTATATTTAACTATTAATACCCTGTTTCTTAGAGAACTCCTGTTTTCCACCCCTCTAGAGAAAACTGTCGTTAAACGCAGAAGAAAAATATACCTGCTCCAACAGCACATGCACAAAGTAAATAAGGAGCTCTTATGTCACCAACAAAACAAACATTACATGCAAAGGAAAACGAATCCTTACCTCGTGTTTCAGGTTCCCGTGTTCTGAAACATAAGTAAAAATCGGCATTATTGGCGATTGCAAATTGTACACTTTTTATATAGCAATCTCAGCCTGTGCTGCGTTGCATTACAGAAAACCCTGCTGCCTCCCTTCGCTACCTGATACCTGCAGCCGCCCCAGCAGCCTGGGGCTGTGCCAGGTCCTGTTGTGCAAACCCTGCTGCGCTCTCCTCCCCGCTCATTGGTCCCGCCAGGCTGCGCCGAGCCGGCCAGGAAAGGCTCCGTACTGCAAGTTATACTCCACTTTCCAGCAACGGCACAGCAATCTGGTCCACTGAACTTTATGGGCTTTTTAGAACATCTCAAAAATATTTTAGGAACATTGACTTGTTGGGAATTCAAAAGCTACGGTTCTTCGTTGCAAGTCTATACCTTTTCACAGCATGCCAACAACCATAAATCAAGATAAGACATATACCTTTAGCTTCAAAATTTTCTATATTTCATGTCTTTAAGTTCAATTCAGCATTGCATTAGTGTACCACAGACTCTGAAGCCATTGGTGTTTTATTTGCCTCTTTTGCTATGAATTTTCTTGTACTACTTGAATGAGAAAAAAATAAATAAAGCCCCACGGGTGATCAGGACTGCATCAAGACAATAACACTTTTGCACGCACACACTACCACACATCACAGAAGACACAAGAAGGGCTTTTAGTTTTGGGGTTTTTTTTACAGGTTTCTTTGTATGTCTCATCTGATAACAGGTATTTGGATGTACTCTAGATTTTGGTTCGCTGCCTTACCAAAGCACACACAGCTGTATTTACCTGCGTGCACTCTCTAGGACTATACACGCTGTTGAGGCAAAGCACAAACTGCACATGCCTGGTCTGTACTTCATCACATTTGAAAACTTTCACTGTAATATCCTGTAAACAGAAAGCCATACCCACAGTAAATCAACTAAAAAGCTTTAACTGCAAGTTGATCTTGTTCTGCTAAAAAAGTTTATATGAAACAGTAAAGTGTGGGAAAACAAAAATCTTTGGCTTTCTAGCATTTTATGCAAAGATGATAAGGCATGCCGAGACCAAGCACACTGGCTGAGGGCTCTGGGCCGGGCCGGGGAGTCACAGCCTGTTTCCTACTGGCAGAGCTCTCTCCTCACGTACGCTTTCAGTTACCGTTCCCTCTCTCATACAGTGTGCCAAAGACACATCATCTTGTCATCCACAGAAGAGACTTTTATGATTATAACCTTTCCAAAAGTACTAATTTGCATTTGTATTGTGAGCAAAGAGAAGAAAACTAAGCCTGCCACAAAGGAGGAGATGCAGGTAGACTACTGAGGTTTCCTAAGGAGCCTAAGGGAATTAGTTGCCTAAGTGCTGCTGAAATTCAATATAATTTTGGTATTTACTTTCGCAATTTGGTACGTCTTTCAGAATTTTTGCTGAAATATGAAAAAAATCACTTTTTTAGAACGTTTCATCTCAGCATTATAAATTATTTCAAATGAAGGGAAGTCATTTAGGTAAGTACTTGCAGGAAGGGCCAGAACTTCAAATCCAGACTTCGGGTTTAGGTTTTCATTTTGGGTTTGGTTTGGGGTTTTTTTTAAATGGCCTATATTTAGTTCTGCAGATCTCTTATAAAAAAATGAAATGGAAATGTCATTCTATCCTCCAATGGCAATAAATGAATCTGATTTTTAATGGTTGCTGTTGAATATTATTTTTACCTCCAGGAGATATCCCATACTCAACTAGATGAATGAGTTCCATTTAGTGACTGCAGCATCCCAATGCTTTTCAAAATAAATAATTAAAAAACTCATTGATTAATTTTCAGTAATTGGATTCAAGAAATCACTACACAGGAAGGTAATAAATACTCCTGATAATTCACATAAAATAAATTTCATTAGAAGGGAGGTGGGGGGATTGGATTAAAAAGAAAGCCCAAAACTTTGCCAACACTGACGGACCGAAATACCATTTGTGACTTCACTATTAACACTTCAGGAATATAAAAATATCCAGTATCTGTATTTCCACATAAAAGCCTATTCAAAAATTAAGACTTATGTTTGTCTTGTTATTTCATTACAGTTTAAATATTCCTGTATTTCAGAATATTCTGTATTGAGTTACGCGAATTGCTTCCTCAGGATATCTTTTTTCCAAATGTTACACAAGCACAGGAACAAAAAACCCCTCATTTCTATTTATTTCTATTTATAGAAAAAAAAAAATGTCTGAGAATATCCACCAGCAGGTATTTCACACATGACAATTTTAATTCAAGTTCCTACTCATCACCAATGTGCCAATGAAATTATCAAGTGAGTTCTCAGTTCTGACAGCAAGCTACTTTTACTGCCACAGTTCAGCAAAATTTTTACATTTTTTATTTATTCAGTGAGGCCAAGATACCATTGGGTCACATTTTGGTAATTCTATTTTACTACAAAAGCAACAGGAGCAGCAGCTGGCCTCGATAAGTGAGGGAGCACAGATTGGAAAATGGGAATAAGCTGCTCCTCAGGGATCCAACAGAGCAGCTGGATTTACATGCTAACTAAATGGAGAGTAAATAAAAAGGATATATAGTAAACTACTCACCTTCCTATCTAAAAAGAAAAAAAAAATCAAAATATTTCAAATGCAAGAACTATACAGTAAGCCACTTTGACGGAGCGGTGGGACCACCTGCTCCTTTCTGGTCATTTAGCCAGACACTGCATAATCAGAAGAAAAGCAAATTGCGATCCAGACATACCATAGCGTAGGACTCTGCACAAAATGCCAAGCCCCCTAAGTGACTTTTGTTCAGGTTGAGCAAGGATGGTTAGTTAAACAATATAGCTCAAGCTTTGTTGCAGTTAAATAAAAAGTGGCATAAGTCCAACAGAGATTCTGGGATTTGAGCATTTACTCGTCAATTCTGTTGACATGATAGGTTTGGAGAAGAGCCATCAATTTTGCAACTATTGATCAAGCCAGCAAAAAGGTAAACAGTGAAAGCTGCTGGATTCTTTTTAGATGTCAAAAACACATGCTTTTTATGAATAATGTCTAATGAGCTGTAGCAAGCAATTACTACATAAACAGCATGGACTATATTATTTGGCATAGACATTACCATATGAAAGCAACTCTAAACTTAGGCCATTCATATGGTAACATTTTCTTTCAAGTTCATCACACAGTTGAAAAAACTCGTCTTCCACCTAAGGAAACGTAGTACTTTTTCAAATGGAATTATCTGAAGGAGAAAGGAATCACGCATAAGTTAACTAAAAATTACTATAAAAATGCCCAGTTAATGTTTTTCTAATCTATTTATGCCCTGATGAGAGATGCTTCTAACATTCCCTGGGAACAGCGATACAAAGAAGAAAATTTTGTGGGTTTGGCACCGTATTTAAACT
The DNA here is from genome assembly GCA_013397275.1 of Burhinus bistriatus. Classification (NCBI taxonomy): domain Eukaryota; kingdom Metazoa; phylum Chordata; class Aves; order Charadriiformes; family Burhinidae; genus Burhinus; species Burhinus bistriatus. Next base: position 205,538 of record VYXH01002883.1, on the reverse strand, counting down.
ATTCAAAACATTTTCAGATTCTAGAACCATTATTGGAGGTTCATCTAATTGAAATATTCAATAGTCTGTTGAATCAGCAACCATTTGCCTGAGAATACTTAATTCAATATAATTGGACAGGCTTGGAAAAATTCCAGTCTGACAATAGAAATGAATTGTTAATTCTGCTGTTTTAGACTAGGAAACAGACTAGAGTTCTGGAGTATGTTCTGGGCACAGTTTGACCAATCCTGAGGTTCTCTGCAGAAATTGCAAGGGCCATCGAACTACCTGTACAATGAAAGTGGGAATAATGAGGGAGACAGTTTCTCCCTTTGTCTACTAAAGGTGTGTCTTAGTCATGCTTGCTTACCAAAGGTCCCAGTCTTCACCATTCCCAAACATGAACCCTTCCAACTAGTGGGAGATCATCAACAGATAAGTAAAATTGTCCTCTGCCTTGAAATAACACATAGGAGTGCAGTTGAGAAGCCAGAAGAGGTAGAAAGGGAAAAGGAAACCTCCACATTAGCCACTGCAGAAAAGAACACCACGTACATGCTTATAAATAGCTCTGTCAGAGAAATATGTGCATCCATTTTGTAATCCTTGTGTTTAAGGATTTTGTAAAGCCTTGTGTTTAAGACTGCACAATCAGACTTGAAGGAGTTCATCAGAACATTAGCAAAAAAGAGGGGGCATGGAGGATTTCAAGTCACAGAATTATTAAGTGCTGGGACATAAAAGTAAAATACAGGAAAATGCAGAGGACTACTTTAGCATGTACAAGGCAGCATTTCAGGGGAAATAAGTTAAATCGATAATGACAGAAATGAGCACAGAAGACTTCAACCAGCACTGCTGACTTATCCAACAAGGGCAGGAACAATAACAAAAAACCCCAAGGGCTAAATGCAGACATTTTGTTTTCTTTATTAATTCAACTGATTGTCTGCATCTTTTATTGCTGCAACTTCTACAGTCTGTTGAAGTAGCCTTCTCTGAAGCAAAACATCTGAAGAGCTGGCATATATTTTTGTATAAGTCATAGCATGACAGCATTGGAATTTATCTTCAGATTTTGTCCATGTTTCTCAGAAGTGTATCATCTAAATCTGACACTTATTAAATTTGTCATTCTAAAGGTTTCATCTGTCTTTGGATGTCTGCCTTTTGAATTTTCACATACTGTGACTTAGAATAAAATACAAAAAGATTTAATCCACTCAGGGAGGTTCTAAGCATCATTTCAGAAAGGCTAGCAAAAACTTCTGCTCAGTGGTCTAAAAAGGAAACAAAATCTTAAACTGTACAAAACCAGAAAATGCTGAGGAAAATTCAAATACCTTGAAGAAACTTAATGGTATATTCTCATTGCAGTGTTTTGAATTCTGACCAACTCTTTTAAAATAGACCTCTAGAAACAGAAGAGGTCTACAGAATGGGAATGAAAATTATTTGAGGCATAGAAAAAGTTCCACTTATGAAGAGATAATAAAAAAAAGATTAAGACTATTCAGTTCAGACATTATACTCATGAGAGGTCATGAGAAGTTACAAAATAATTTATCATAAATAAGCAGTCAGTCAAGGCTTCCATCAACTCTTCTCACAAAAAACAATGTCACATGTTAGAATAAAAACATAAAAAGGTCAAACACAACCAGGATAAGATATGCAACCTACCAAAAAAAAAAAATCCAAACAAACAAACAAAAAATCCACAAAAAAAAAAAAAAAAAAAAAAAAAAAAAAAAAAAAAAAAAAAAAAAAAAAAAAGCCAAACAAAAACTTTACAAAACTCACTGTTCCAAAACGTCTGAAATGCAGTTAGATATTTCTATCAACAAAAATATGGAAGCTATGCAAAAGCATTAGCAAGATGTAAAAACTCTTAGAACACCAAAAAGATAAAATGAAAGTTTAACAGGATTAAGAAAGTGGAATCATTCCTGGGCACTGTCTGCTACACAGAGGATTTGCCCTTTCCTGTGAAGCATCTTGAATCAACCACTGGCAGAATGACAGAACACCAGATTAAACAGACCACGCATATATCATGGGAGATCTCTCTCTCTCTCTCTCTCTCTCT